>QFDD01003637.1:0-13632 GCA_006871305.1 Vachellia collinsii
TCTCATCAAACTTCAATGCAGATAGAATAAAAATCACCAATTCATGCTAACAAAATTTGTGGAGAACTTTGGCAATGGGAGGCTAGTGTTCAGGTATCCCTGGCCCCCGCGCGGGGCCGGGGGGCACAATTTGCCAAAACACGTTTATGACAGATATTAACAATCAGATCCCAAGCCATAGGTTCAAAGAATAATCATTTGATAAAAAATGACTACTGGGAACTCAAATACAGAAAAATATGTAAAGATTGGTCTATTAGTGTAACATGACATGTCAGTGATAACAAACTATTCAAAAATACTGGATTGATAAAATAAATATGAAGTTGTAAGAAAAATAACCATATTTAATTCCCAGTTTGAAAAACGTTTACAGTTAGAAATGTATTTGTTAGCAAGTCTTAAAAAAGTTTTCTACTTTTCTGTATTCTAAAACAGAAGACAAACAGCCCAATATTGTTTTCTATTTTAGCTCTCCATTCTCTCTCTCTCTCTCTCTCTAAGATAGTCCTTTAGGAATTATATTCAAAAGCCACCACAAATAATCATTTCAATTTCTTATAAATGAAATACAATTTCATTTAATTCAAATCAAGCAATAGGTATCACTCCCAAATGTTTCAGAAACAGTTTCTCAAACCAAATTCTTGTTTCTAAATTCATTATAAAATTTTTGTTCGTATAGAGTTCCCACTTCAGAAAAACTAGAAAACGGATGGAGAATCAATATTTCCTCACTGTTCCATGACAAACTAGATGTACCTAAACTCAATCCATCAAGCAGCACAAGGAATACCCCATGAAGAACTGCACATTCAGGCCCCAAGCTTCCTTCCGTCACATTGAAAAAAGCAATCCAAGAAATGAGATCTCTCACAGTAAGCATTCTCTGAGGATGCAATTGGTTCAACCACTGGAAAGCACGATCGTAAGAAACAAATGAATAATCTCATATAAAGATCTGATAGAAACAAATAATCACCAAAACACCAAATTGCACTCAATGGTAGAAGCCGGATTTTAAATTGCGTATGTTACAAGCTAAAACATTTCTATAGGGATTGCAAGGATCCTATCAGTTTGGCTCAACGTAAATGATATGTTCCAGAGAGGAATTAACTGAACAAAAGGGAACCACCTATAACCAGTCAGCTCAATGAAAGCATTTACGTGTGGAAAAGTAAATTTTCAAATTTCATAAGTGAATCTGCAGATGGCATACCTCCCAAAAACATATCATAGCGTCAACAATGTCACTGCTTGAGAGTTTATCTCCATCAGAAGGAAATGAGTTGCTTGCATCTTCAAGCTTTGAAATTCTGAAAATAAAAGGCAAATACTGAAGGAACAAATGAAGTTGAAATAAAAACTCATCCTTTAACTTTGTCACTGATCAATACCTTGTTAAAGCAATCTCTCGAAGTTCATCCAAATCACTAACAGGGGAAACCCATATTTCTGTGAAGCGATTGCGCAATGCTGGAGATAACTCCTTCTTACCATAATCACCACCAGGGTTCATGGTTGCAAGAACAAAAAAATTTGGGTAAGCACTAACTTCCTCAAGATCATGCCCCCCTTTCTCAGCCAAAGACTGCAATTAAAAATTGAAAAAGATCAAAAAAGTTGAAGAATCAATAAATAACTAGCTGTTCATGTAAATGCCCGTTCCCAGCAGTAAGCAAGTGAATGCAATTATTGTTCATTCACAAGTGATTGTTTTTTAAAATCCTAATGAAAAATTGTGCATTAACTAATTTAAGGTTGGGAAAGTAATCGCAGCAGAACTTTTGAACTATTAGAGTTGGACCTTAGTGGGATAAATATAATTAAGGAAGAGAAAGATTGCAGTGAAGGGAAGTAAATTAAGATAGTTTTTGGATTTGGTAGTTAATCTGAATGCTACTAGTAATGTAAGCAATCTATAGCTTGAATACTAGATAGTAGCATGCTGCATACACGACTTCAAAAATTGTGTTTTGATGTCATTTAAGACTGCTTCACCCAAAAGTTTATAAAAAATTTTTATATAAAATGACTTGCAAGAACAACAGCTTACAGAAAAGACGGGTCTATTGATAGTTTCATTGGGGTCTCAAAAAAAAATTAGAGGCCCTTCTAAGCTGGATTTTTGGATACTTCCGGTTTTTCTTATTTGTAAGGGAAGGATCACCTGTCCTCTGTTTTTATACCTTTTTCGTATAATTTTCCCTTATAGTCAAAACATTATTCTCATCCAAAAAAAGGTACCAAGGAAAGGTCATATTTAACTAATTAGACTACTAAATAATAAACTAGTAAGAATTAGGATAGGTATGAAAATATTGTGAACTCGGGCCGTCTCACAAGCAAAACTCTCACATACACTGTTGCAATCACTCTCCCCCTTCATAAGGCAACTACTACATTAGGAGTTCCCCACATAGTTATATCAGCAAAACTCTCAATCCTTTAACACTCTGATATGTTACACATATCCTGCAAGTGCTACGTCTTTCAAAAATCATTAAGCATATAGGAGTGAAAAAACCAAAAAGAAATATCAATTGATATCTTCAAGTATGCAGGTAAAACTAAAACAGGCTTAATCAGCAATTCAATGGAAGCAATAAAACTGTATCTTCACCACATTTCCAGTCCATAGTACTTTGACCAGAGGAACAACATAGCAGACATATGAAAAGCATTCATGAACTTTCGCTAAATGGCATAAGCTTTATCCTTACCAGTTTCCTTTCTGGCTCTAATACACTATTCAGCCTCTCAAGCACACTGTCATCAGCCAAAGATATCTCATCCACAAGAAAAAGATCACCATCTCTCATTGCTTTCACAAGGGGCCCATCCTGCCAAACAAATATACTCTGCCACTTATGATGCAGCTCATCGAGGTCCAACTTCATTTGCTCAAAAGCATAATAATCATCCGTGGTGACATCAGGACAACAAACTTGACCTTCTTTATATTTCCTTATTACACCATTCAGCAAATCAAGGGTTGAAGAAGCATGGTCTATGTCAGGAGAAACACACTGAAGCAGAAAATGATAAATCAGTATTTGTTAAACAGGAAAAGAAGGAAGAAAATAGTATTGACAAAACTGGTTTAAAAGAAGAAACCACTATATCCAAAAAAAAAAAAAAAAAAACTAATAACAAAGAAAGGTAGAGAAAACTAGGGCTCGTATATATCCACAATGATCAACTCAATTTCTTCAAATGATCCAAATAGGAAGCGTAGAGATAAAGCACTCACAAGGCCTTGAGGAAAACAGGTATAGGCCTTTAGCTTCTTCAAGTGTTCCACTATCTCTTTATAGTTGGATATCAGTCTAGACCTCTCTCGGATGGGATGGAACCCCTGGTGCATATTTTTGCAGTTAGAACTTCATAAATTAAAATGATACATATATCATTAAAAACTTTTTCCAACATTAAAATAAGCAAAATGCACAAGATAACCAACCCCGATAAAATCAGATGTTTCTGTATACTGATGACAATTCAAGATATGTAACTTCATCTGCAAACAAGCACTTAGAAGCTGACAGACAGTGGTCTTTCCGCCACCCGTTTCCCCAACAAGCAGCACTGGCTCACGCAACTGGTAGCAGCGCTCTACAAGAAAGTACAACCGCTGCATGCTTTTGGTTAAATTAAAACTGTAGAGGAGAAAGGCATCAGTATGTATGTGATTAGTGAAAATTTTTGGGCCAGTTGAAAAGGTATAAAAAGCCAATACCTTTCAAGACTTTTTGAACCCCCAGCATCAACACACATATTGAAAGAGTGCTTCCCCTCAAATATCACCTAAAAATTGGCGGAAAAAATTTAAAAAAGGGCAATTCTAAAAGGCCTTTTAGTTGAACAGAGACTTATTGATCAACTTATCATTATTACCAAGCATTGTATAACCAATTATCAATAATAACTATTGAAAATATCTAAATTTCCAATTATCTCCCATGAACTCAATCCAACAAAGGGACATCGTCCTCCATGCAAAGACACATAAAAGAAAATACACAATACATACATGGTCACAGTGGTTCTAAATTTAAAGCCAGCTTACACATTTCTTCCAATCATCAGACCAGAAAAAGAATCCATTCACGAAAAAAAAATGGCTAGAATGCTTAAACTTACAATTTATAATACATTAAATCTTTTACCCACAAATTGACACCCCATATTCACAAGGGTTCCACTCCAATAATTGGTCTGAAAAATTTTAACTACAGATCATATCGTGCAAGGATATATACTACAGAATAAGCTTGCCAGCACCAAACCAAGGAATAGTACACAGGGCAACCCATTCAATATAATTTTAAACGTATGTTTACATATTCATAGTCAAAAAATTCTCCAAGAGCTACTAAATAAGCCACAAATTACTAAGAAATCAGGGCAACGTCAGCATTGGCACTAGATGAGCAGGAAAAACCAAAATGAAAAGACCATACCTGGTCATAGATGTTGTTTCTGTTTAATTTAACCCGTAGATGTTTCTCTAGAACTTCTTGAACAAAGGACCTTTCACTCTCATCTCGTAATCTTTCAGCCAAAAGATAATAGCCATCTTTGGCCAAATCTTCATAGGATTTCCCAAATCTTTTGTAACGATCAGCCCAACGAAATAAATCTCGGGGAGTCATAAAACCATGTTTTCCATCAGAAAATCTGCTATTCTTCCTGTGCAACAAAAGATCCTTCATGACATCAACCATTTTTCCAGCGTAACTTCGAGGGATTTCACATCTCTTCTCCAGTATTGTGCTCAACTCATCATAAGGAATTTCACCAACATGAATCTCTATGAAGCGATTGCGAAATGCCCGAGACAGCATTTTACGCCCAGCATAAAGAGGTGGATTTTGAGTGGCAAAAAGCATAAAGTTTGGATGTGCTTTAATGGTTACTTGCAGTTCAGGAACAAAAAGCTCTCTGTTGTCATCAAGCAACCGATTCAATGCCTCCAAGACATCAGATGGAGCCAGGTTAAGCTCATCTAATACAATCCAGAAACCATTTCTTATGGCTTTAACCAATACACCTTCAATAAAAACAAGCTTACCACTAGCATCAGTAATGTAAGAACCTAGGTACTCTTGCAAATCAGTGTGCTCATGATTATTAATTCGCACAAATTCATGGCCTGTCAGTGCAGCAAGATACCGAACAAGGCTAGTTTTCCCACTGGATGTGGGTCCCTGTAGAAGTACAGGATATCTCTTTATCAGAACGGCACGAGCCAAATTCCCAAGATGCTCCCGCACACTTTTAGTCAGAACATAGCTCCCCAAAGAAGCATCAGATTTGGTGGTCAAATATTGGTCAAAAGGTACATGTGGAGGAGGCACACTTGAGCTTAACAAAAGCGACAATATTTTCCTTCTCATTATTTCAGCACTGGGCCCATCCAACAGTGTGAGAAAAAACATACAAAAACCATCATATAATGCTTTATGAAACCCAAATTTTCTCTCTGCTTTCCTTGTATATTCTAGAGCACGGTAAAGGGACCTTAAACTATATTGAGCTTTCAGATTAGCACCATCCAGCAACCTCTCTTCAGCTTCCTCTTTGGATGTTTTATAGAAACGGACAATTTTATTCACTAGTTCCCGGTCCTTATGGCCATCACTAATAAACTGATTAACAAATAGACTTAAATCATCATCATCCAGAACATCATCAACATAATACTCAGTAAACCTACTCCTTAAGGAAAAGGGTAAATCCCGCTTCCCAGCATCTGTTGCTGGATTCATGCAAGCAAACATACGGAAATTTGGATGACAGTGTATGTAATCAATGTCACCTCTTTCAGCCAAACAAAGAGCCCCATTCTCCCCTTCCAGGACCCCAATAATTCTCTGTAAGGTCTCTGGAGGGGCCAAATTCACCTCATCAAGCAATATCCACTCACCATTTCTAAGCGCAGCAATAAAACTTCCTTCGACAAAAGAAAACAACCCCGAAGATGGATCACTACGGCAAACACTTTCAAGTTTAATTGAAAAGCTTTCCCAAGCTTTGATGTTTCCTTCGACCAAAGGCTTTTTACGCTTCTTGTTAGACCCAGTTCTTTCAAGCTCAACTGATTTCTGGAAAATGTCAACTCCTCTTCGAAATCCTTTGAGTAGCATTTTCCATTTCTTATCAGCTAGATATTTTTCTAGCTGTGAAAGGAAGTTTATATTTTCCTGAACAGCAGCAAGCAAGTTAGAGATATCAACTCCAGCTAGACACTAACTAACCAAATATTTTGTAAAATGGAATACCTTCACAGAAAATGTTCTGGAGAAGAGATCCTTGAACTCCTTATGAAGTGGGAAATAAATAAATTGCGCATTTGTAGGTTTATATCCACCTATTATGTCTGCAACATCACTTTGCTGACTTAAATTCTGAAATAAAAAGTATATCACTCAGTCTGACTGATAACTAAATTTCAAATACAAAATATTGGAGAGATCAAGCACATGAAAACAAGCATACCAAAACAGTAAGCTTCTGACCAAGTCTTAAAGCCAAATTTTGAACAAGCGTAGTCTTCCCTGTGCCAGTTTCCCCTACCAAGAGTACAGCCTCATTATATTTGACAGAGCATGCTATGCGCTCAAGTACATGCAAAGAACTATTGATCTCAACAAAAGGTCTTATATGTTCTTGTAACTGCATAAGATCATAAAAATATTTCCAAGGAAAGGTGAGACCATTTTCGTTGTAAAAGTTTTATAACAATTTTTAAGTACACCATACTTACAGTTTTCGTAGTGTATTGGAGTGAAACCCGTCCTATTCTTAAATCAGTAACAGAATCCTGCAGTTCACCGAAAATGAGAAGCTGATGTTGCCAGATAATGTAAGATACGGTCAATAAAGTTATCACTAACAAACCTGAATTACTGGTTTGTCATGGGGATACAAGGTCTCAGCAGCTGATATTGGCACTGCCCATAACTTTGCTATTTCTTTCATTATAGGCAACCGCTGTTTAGATGATGTTGAGAAGGCTGCAAAAACATCAACAGCCTGCATGCACGACAATAAATATACATCAAGCAACTGAAATTTTTCACAAAAACTCAGAAGGAAAAACTGTAGGGATCACAAGTAAAACAGACCTCTTTGTACACTAAATAACATTGGTACTCTGACAAGCGACCACCATCATAGCTAAAACCTAAGCCCACAAGGCGCTTGCACCATTTAAGGAGATCCCTGCCACAGAGAATCAAAAGCTACATCTACAAAAGTGAATGGACAAAATAAACAAAGAAAACCATAATTTCTTGAGTTACCTCAATGAGAATCTGTTGAGACAATCAACAGAAGCAGAATTTCCAGACTGGGAACCCACAACCAGATGCATGTAAGTAGAGTTAACCCTTACAAACGTTTCTAACAAAGATAATCATAGCAATACAAAAATAATGAGTCAGTTTTCATCTAGAACTTAAAACAAAAGAAGGTATCTATGACACTATAGGTTGGCAGAAATTTATGCAAATACCTATGAGCCTGTCAGCAAGAACCTCTAGCTTTGGATACCAAACTATGACTATGTTTTTCAAGTCTTCTTTCTCTGGAGGCCAAACCATCACTCTTCTCCAAAGGACACTAAGTGAACCTCGACCTATCAATACAACAAAATTCAGAATTCACTTCATACTTGAAAGATGGATTTTCAGAAAAAAGAATACACACCATTTGATAATTTTAATGACTCATTTCTATCATGCTTAGGGCTTACTTCATATCTGTGGATGGATTATCTTAAATGATTTAAGGATTTGCAGGTCAAAGAACATTCAACCTCTCCCCATCTTCATATTTTTTTTGTTTATCAGATGAAAAGATATTTGCTTTGATGAGAAGAATCAATAGTCCAGGGGTCCAAAGAACAGAGAACAGAAGGTAATCCCGAAGCGCAAAGAAAGACAGAAGAAAACAACCAATGATCTTACTCAGACATACCATCAAATCACTTTTCAGATACACAAGAGAAACCCCAAATGAAAAACAGTAAGCAAAAAGGGCCAAAGAGAGCATGAAAAGTAATATCTTCCAAACAAGATTTTGGTGGATGGAATTGCATATTAGACAACCCAGAATTTCATTTTGACCGCTAGAATGCAAAACCAGAAAGAAAAAAAAGAAACGAAACAGAATTAAGGGCCAAAATGGTCAAAAAAGAACCAAATTAAACATGAAAACCTCAGCAATCAAGCAGAAAGTGAAGAATTTCCACTAAACATTTAAACAACAGTGGCTGCATAACCATATGCTATTCTTCTTTTAGCATTCTGAAGCTGAAATGTCTTTATTATGAAAACAACCAAACATTCTGCAATGCACCACAGTTCTATCTTTGGGCCAAAAAGATGTATCACTGTTTAAATAACAGCTTAAACACATTGTTTAAAAGCAAAACGAGTCGCCGAAAACAATAAAGTCAATCTGGAAAATAGAAATTAGAAGGGGGGAAAAGTCAAAAACCTGCACCCCGGGATATTTCAAGCTTGGAAGTTGCAACAGTTGAAAACATCCTGAAACCTTCTGCCACTCTTACTTCCTGCAATTTTTGTTTGATGCTTCAATAATCAATGACCAAAGAAAACAGTGTTACATAAACACTGTATGAGGAAACTTCAGAGATCAACAGAATCCAAAATACTTATCAATTAATCAGACCTCTACATTTCTTCTTTTCTCTTCCTATAAGTAAAAGATGGAAACCAACAAATTATACAATGTGTGCAAAAACTTGGCAACTAAATTCGAAGTAATGCTAACAATTTTCAAAATACTTCCCTTCCATTTTCACAATATTTAGCTAATGAGTTTTTTTAGGTGGGTACCTTCAACGGATGCAGATGTACTGGCATGAAAAAATATTTTCATTTTTTCTTTCAAGCAAAATCTCACCCTCACCGTTTCACATATTTCCCTCCTTTTGATAAAATATATTATCTTATCACCAAAAAAATTTATGGAAAAAAATTAGAGAGAAATACAAATAGAGGAGGGATAAGTGATTCAAACCCCATAAACAAGGAAGACTTGACACTTATAATAATTTCTAACAGGTCCCATCACAAAGGGGTAAAAGCATAAGGTAATTTTTGAAGCATGGACATGCTATCAAGTGCTGAAATTTCACTTAACTTGAACAAAAGCAGCAATGATTGAATACTTAACCCATTGGTTATAGAAGCTCTAATACAATGCAAGCTTAAATTATCTCTTGGGAGCTCTATATCTTAGGACCTTCTATTATTGAGGACTCGCCATGAATATTGAATAAACTAGATGTTTATCATATCTCTTTACCACTCATTGTCTCTTCTCTCCAAAGACAAAATACAAGAAAAATAAAGAAGCCATAGAGACTCATAGCATCAATGGAACTGTTTTATCCTTCTGCATTCAAAAATGGGCACATGCCCTTAAAGAAGCCATGAGCAATGGACCAATGAGCCCATAAACACATTCCATCACATAACTTGCCACAGGTGATGTCAAACATGGGTGAAAGAGGGGGAGGGAGCAGGAAGAAGAGGAAGAACACAACATAAAAGGGAGACAGAAAGAAGAATTGAGGGAGAAACAGCAGAGAGAAATCAGAACTGACAGCATAATAATAATCTCAACAGCAATTCATAAAGCCCACATGTTGAAGTCCTCCTATCAACAACTTTACTCTCGAAAGGAGAGTTCTTGCAAGCAGAGGAAACCAAGCATTCATCTCCAACCAACCAAACAAAGCCCAATCATTGAGGCATTCAAAAAACTATTAAGAGAAACATCTCCAAGGTAAAAGAAAGACCCCTGATTCTCCATGAATTCCAAAGCCCTAACTAATTTACCCTAAAAGGAAGTAGCCAACTCCCAATTTAAACAAAAAGGAGCAACAATGCAACTTAATGAGCATCTCCACTAAGAACAAGACTATTAAAAGAATAGTCACTTCATCAGCAGGAACAATGAGTTAAAAAAAGCAAGGAAACTACCTCCCCATTCCCGATCATAAATGATCCAGTCCCTTCCAGTAAAGGCATTAAAACAGAATGCACATCAGGTGGTGCCTTGTCGATATCCTCAAAAACAATCCAAAAACCATTCTGCACGGCCTGTGAGAAAAAGATAGCACAGAAAGGTGAAACAAGATGCTTTGACATCATAACATCTGTCAGTCTCATAACTAGATAATATGGCAAAAATGGAAAACAAACCTGGGTAAGTGACCCAGGCTGCCATCTAAATTCTCCAGGCCTATCAGTACACACATAACCTCCAATCAATGTTTTGCCATCAATTTGATCATCCATCTGGATAGATAGAACTGCAAAGAGGATTATGTCATAAAGACTGTTGAAGAGAAGATCCAGACCACAGTATGAAAAACAGTGCACAGCAAACATGCACGAACCATAGGAGGAAAGAGACAACAGAAGCAGACTGAAGAACATGCAACTTAGTAAAGTTGATAATGATTTACACCTTGATGCAAAGTCCCAGAGGACATCATAAAAGCTTAATTTCCAACATTTTCATGAATTAATTATACTGACTATCTTTTTATTCATGAAAGTTTAAAGTTGAATACACTTCAAGAGACATGGATACAAACAGCACACAAAAAATCATGCAGCCACAAAATGTGGCCAAACTAGAACAGCAACTAGTAAACGTTTGGTCCCGACTTGCCATTTCCCACGAAGCATGTACTAACAATTTACACAACATACTGGGAAAAACGGCATTCTAACTCAACACAGTCAACAATTCATAGATGAGTAAGAGGACATGAAATTAAAAAATAAAAAAATAAGGCTTGTAGATCTAAACATACCTTGGTTATTACTATCCCGAGCAAGTTTGGCAATGAGAGAAGATTTTCCAGAACCAGAAGGACCAAATAATAGTACAGGCCACTTCTGACTTACTGCCAACAGCACCCTCTCAAAACTTTTCTTTACTTTTGATGTCAATATGAATGTGTTACTCTTAGATTTATCATTACTGAAACACAGAAGATATCAAAAATTCAGCACAATCCACACAGGACATAAAGAATATCAGCAAGACTTAAGAGTTGCCAGTAAGAAGCTACAAGACATAAACCAAGTTGTGAAGAACCAAAAACGCATTTAAAAAATACTTTATTTCCCCCATGATGGCACATGAATAAACAGTAATCAGTTTAAATACCAAACAGAATCAGAATTGACCAGAGGAAAAAAGACAAGTTAAATTCAAAATAAAATAGCTGTACCATGTGGCAAGTTTTTGACTCCTCAAAGGTGGCTCAGCCCCATGCAACTTTGGCAAGCTAACGGCCTGAGAATCGAGACCGAAGGACTTTAAACAGTTCTCTTGGCTAAAACCCATGCTTCTATCTAAACAACCTGGCATAGGTTGCACCACTGGCCTGAAATACAATCCAGCTTTCTCTATTGATGTATCCTGGCAGAATGTTTCCCAACTGAAAACAGAAGATGAAGATTGTGATGTAACCAGAACTATATTTCGATAGAAATATCCAGCAGAAAAGAAACAAGCACTACCAACCGCAATAGACACTTAGATGCTTCTTCTGATCCAATATTCAAGTTTTGACTGGCCCTATAACTCAATTTGAAGACAATGGTTATTATTTGCACCCCACACCAAATCAGGTCTGTTGCTTCAGTTGTCACACATTCATTGATGCTAGTGGGCTCTTCCAGGAGGTCCATGAAACATGACCAGTCCCAGAGCTTTGAGAAAATCTCAGTCTTCATGATAAGGAAACGGTATGATATTTGGGCAATAAGTAGTTCACGGGCTCCAATCTGGGGGTAAAATGTACACATCCCATTAATAATATGTGGCCGAACCCTAAATTGACCCATAGATTAAAATATGTGCACCAAAAGAATATCAAAAAACTTCTACCGACCTTAACCCACATAGATGGGATAGCTTCTTTCATTGAAAATCGTTGAAACGGAGGTGGAGCAAACTTGAAGTAGTTTAATACAGAACTGCACCAATTAGCCAAATTAATCATATCAAACAATATCATAATAAAACTGATTAAAAGCCAAATTGCTAAGAAGTTTCAATTAGCAATCATCGTTGACCATCCCTGAGAACAATGCATATAAGAAAAGACATCGTTATACATCCAACGTTTCTAAAAAGATCAAAAATAGCCAAGACATTCTAAAGTGAATTTCCTAATAGAGGAGAACTAATTAATGAAGTCTTATTCCTGATAATTATTAATACTTTCCCAGGACAAGGATATTTGATAATTGAATGAGAATTCTCCCTTCCTTTTTTTCCTTCTTCTGGCTTTTCCTTTCTTCATTTAATGGGTAATTTTTTTTTCCTGTGGAACAATGCATATATGAGCACAGACATAATTGAACAATTATGTTTGTGTTCATATAATTAAATAACTCTTTTGCCTACACTCCAGAATCAAATAAATCTCTATTAACAGCTCGCCACACCAAAATAATACATAAATCTGTTATAATCGTAGAGCAACTTCAGACATCTCTAGACACTTGAAAGTTAACCTCAAACAAGATTTCATACAAGATTATTTGCATATAAACTAAAGAGACACAATGCTTTCTTAGTTTTCAAGAATAATAATTAACACTAAATTCCTTCGTCCCTATTCATAGGATTACTACAGATAAAAATATATAGGGAGCGAATATGAAGGGTGCATGGAGAACTAGAAGGTTCAAGTTGATGGGGGAAAATTAAATAAAACCAGGTTCATGAAAAATTTTACAGGGAAGAACTAACCTCAGTAGAAAAGGAGCCATGTCAAGTGCGCGACAGAAGGCCAGACAAGCAAGTTCATGAAGATCTAGACCCCTTCCATGTTGGCTATAAAACTCAATCACATTCACAATTTCATCTGAAACTTCGACAAAATCATCTTCCATGATGGTATTCTGAACATTAGACCTTAAATTTGGCACAAGCCGAAGCAGGTCAATAGTTTTATCGGTTAATTTTCGGGCAACCGGAGAGAAACATCCCATCAATGGAATAGTATAAGAAGGGTGCAGAAAGACACCCACAAAATTATTCACAACATCCTCTTCAGTAACCAATTGTCCCTGCAGGAAAAATAAATGCATTTAAAGACCAATATTTTGTACATGCCCCTTATATTTACCTTCACTAAGATTAATTAAAATATAATAAGCGCGACGAAACATAATCTATACCTTTCTTGTCAGGGAATAAAACTGCGGGGAAGATTGAAGCTTTGGAAAACGGTCGAGAAATCTCTCAACAGCTGAATGAAGGCTAAAACTTCCGTCAATAGCCATTTGTACCTGTTCCTAAAAAACTTCTTTACGTTCAAAGTAAGTATTTAAAAGAGTATATGTGTATAAATTGTAAGTTCCAAATTGAGAGCCAATTGTCGTCTTCGTGCAACCTGTATATATTGTCCTAAACAAAGATAATAGTCAGTACCAAAGACATAAAAAAGAATTGTTGAGTGGCTTGGTACTTTCAATAATAAAAGGAAAATGGATGAAGGAAGAAGTTGTCCCCTCTTTGGAATAAATAGGATAGGCGGAACCTTGAATTAAATCCAACCTC
>QFDD01003638.1:0-18588 GCA_006871305.1 Vachellia collinsii
ATCTACATCTACATCTACGTGCATTACAAGAATACTACTCCCCCAGCCATACGAGGTGCATGAATGCAAGAGCTTTCGTGAGAAGTCCAGATTGCCCCTTCTCTGTGTAATCATCAGTCTCACATGACTGAGCACGCATTTGGATTTTCGTCGCTGAAGAACTCGAAAGAAGAATCCGACGGCTGTGATGTATACGCATTCGAATCGTACGGTGGAGCCTCCATTTCTGTTGCCATCCCCGGATAATGCACCTGGGCGTATGAATGCGGCTGTGGGGCCGAATAGTACGCTGTGCTGTAGCTGCTGCTGGGATACGCTGTGTGATGGCTCACGGAGTACACCGGGGGTGAATAGTGTTGTGGAGGGTAATGATGGTACATGGGATGACGTGGAGGACTCTCATTTGCTGGATTTGGAAATGGCATCGGAACTGGATGGTCATGGGCCTCATGGCATTGACCCTGCCCCTGCGATGGGTTCGCCGATTCAGTGCCTGCAGGTGCACCACCTCCAGAAGCGTGTTCGCCAGCGTTATTTCCTTTATGCCCCTTCTTTTTCTTCTTTTTGCCTCCTCCCCCACTGCTAGCTCCGCTCTTTTCATTTCCCGGAGCTGCTTCATTATCGTTGCCAACCTGGACAGCGATGCTGACTTTTTTCTCGGCCACCGGCGACGGGTTACCGGCCTGGGATATCACGGTTTGCTTCGTCTCAGGCCTTGGTTCCTGGAACTGGACACCGGTTTTATCGTTGGGTGGTGGTCCTTCATTGCCATCTTTACTGGGGTTGCCGCCTTGGGCGTCCTGGACTACAACTTTGACAGTTTCTTTTTCGGTATCACCTCCTTGGTTGCTTTCTTCACTTCTTTCTGGGTCGGCCTGTTTCTCTCTGTTCTCTGCCTTTGCCTGCTTTTTCTTTTTTGATTCAGCTTTTTCAGGCCACAACTCCGCGTGCTTCCCTGCTTTTACTAATTTCTTAATCAGAGTTTCGCTGTCTACGTTCCCCGTTACCACCACTTTGTGTTGCCTCAAGTCAATGTCTATGTTGTAAACCCCTGAGTTACAGACAGAACCAAGATAATATTAAGGGCAAGCTTCAAATTTGAAACAAGACGGTACTCAGTACTCATCATCACAAAAACCCGAAATAGCAAAAACAACAGGAGAGAAACAGAACGATTCCAAACTAGACATATCTTGCAAGCAAGCAACGGAAAACTCATCAGGAGCTCGGAAAATCATGAGCAGAGACATAAAACTCAAGACCCTGATGTCGGTTGAAATTGAACAGATGCTAAACAACCAGCCAGTGAACATTTAAAAAGGGAACTGCATGAAGAAGCAGTGAGTGCAGGATTTGAATCAAAGAAATAAAAAGCACCGCTTTGTTACAAAAATAAAATGAGAATCGATAAGGAGATATGAAATCAAACAGGAAAAACAGCTCTGGAGATGATTTGTGGGTGGCCAACTCACCATCAATACTCTGGAGAACTTTCTTGACTTTCCTTTTGCATCCTTCGCAGTGAATAGAGACTTTCAATACACAAGTCTGAGAAACAGAGCAGCCAGGCATTAAAAACCTTTCAGGCTCAAGAACTTAAAAATGAACGAGAAGAAAGGGATTTAATAAATGGCAGCACAATGAATTATTAATAAATACCTTGCACATGAGGGGTTGATCTGCTTGTTCTTCAACTTCTCTGGCTTCGGCTTTTGATTCCATTCCAGCCATTCCGACCAGGAAAGATTGATGCTGCACGACTTTGTTTTGCAGAGAGATAATAGAGTTGGAAGAGTAATCTAAAATTGCCGGGACAGCCTATAAAGCAAATACAAAGAAGGCCTCAAAACTTTGGTCCGTAAGAATAAAATAAATAGACAAAGTGGGGCTTTTTATGGAGTAGAGGGACGCTGTGAATGGAAAGGAAGTATGTGGTCTGGCAAAAAAAAAGGAAAGGAAGTATGTGGTGGGGCCAGAGGAGTGTAAGGGGAAGACGTTCCTGGATATGTAATTCCCTTATTTAATACTCTTCAATTTGTATAGTGGAGACCTATCAATTTGGCATTTGATACCTCTTCGCCTTTTTTCCCTTTTTTCCAATCGATGTCCGATGCTTTCTGGCCCCAGAATTTTCTTTTTTCCATACCTGTTCTATTTCGCAAAGCAACTTATTTTTACTGCAAAAAAAAAAGAGAGAGAGAGAAAGGAGCAACCCGCAGTTTAACAGATTATTTTATTCACCTTTTAGTACCAGTACTTACGTTTGTGTTCACCCTTCATCTGACCATTTGCTCAGTAAGAGGAGAGGTGAGTTTTGTTACGTCGGTCTCATAATAATTGACCAAAAATTCAAACACCGTAAAACAGTTCAATAAAAGGAGTAAAAAGGTGCCGAATTTCTTTCTTTCTCCTTTGTCTCTACTTATATATGTAAGGGGTAGCTATTAGCATAGCTTTTTTTTTTTTTTTTGAATTAGCGTAGCTTTCTTTCCATACAGATTGGACTCTATGCTTTTTTTTCTTTTAAATATGATAGCGAAAAAATGGCTTTGGTGTTGGAAAGAAAACTTCACACGTCACACTCTTCCCTCTTAAGTTACTTAGGATCTTTATTAAGCATACATGTCCTTGTCAATTATGACATTTAATATTTTTGTACATATTCATTAAGTTCACACATAACACGATATTACAGTTTGATGTCTAGTTCAGGGAGTAAATGACTAATCTTTTCTTCCATTGATTTTATTTGCACTCTTATTTCATAAATATTTTATGGGCATATATTCAAAGAAAGCAGGCCTCATCTTCTCTGAAAAAGTAGAGTTCTCCATTGTTTATTTGGCAAAGGAGAGGCCCGGCTCACTGCCTACATGAGACTTGTCAGCTTTGAGGTTCAGGCACCCTTCCTGATGTGATAGTAAATATTAAAAATTTTGGGCAAATTTTTTTTTTTTAAATTATATTAGTTCACACTAGAGCTCTTCAAGTCATTGACCTGATTCTGTAAATGGGACCGTACAACACGATGATATATACCATGTTAACAGTTGATAAAAATTAATTGTATAATACATGTACATATATATATATATATGCATCAGCTAAACGTTGCACCTACTCATATCTAACTAGAAGAAAAGTAATAAAGAAAAGCACCAGCTAGATATGGCTATATATAATACAGTTTAAAAGAATTATTGAGCTGTCGAAAAAGAAATCTAAAAATTCTCTTTATGGAAATCAAACTTAGTGTTGGTTTTCCTGGAAAAGTCCTGAGAATGCCTTCTGAGCTCACCAACCAAAGCCGGAGCCCCACAGTAAAACACACCTGAAAAATGGCACACAAAAAATATCATCAAAATGAGGCACAGGAGAAAGAACGTTGAGTACGAACAACGAAAAGGAAGGAAATTAATATATATATATATAGATAGATAGAAAGAGACACGTACCAACTCTTTTATCAGTGTGTTTAAGAGCGACCCGTTTGAAGACACTGCGCCAATTGGGTCTGGCGAAATGGGTTTTGACCCTTGTGTCTGAAACAATGTCGACGCCACTCTTAGCATGGTGAAGAGACTGAAGCATAGTGATCAAAGCGGATCGAGCATCTCCTTCTTCATAAACACTTGTGCAGTAGTTATGGAGTTCAATGAGTCCCTCCTTGTCGTTCTCTGCAACCTCGTTCATTACACCCTTGAACCACTCGAAGGAACCTTGTTCCCTAGTGACCCAGTAGAAATACGCTCTCTTGGTGGCGAAAGGCTTCCTCTTGCTGTTCTTAACTCCGCTCTCTACCTCTCCCACTTCCAAGTCTTGCTGCTGCTTCATGTTGTTGAGCACGTCTTTGAGTATGCTGATCAATGGCGTCGCTCCAATTCCAAGTCCTACCAGAAGAAGAACTTCGTAGTTCTTGTAGTCTTGTGCCGGTGCTCCATATGGCCCATCAATCGACAGCTTTGGCATCCTGCAATTATTTTCAGTTCCATTAATTAATCATAGAATCAGTATATAAATGCTTTTATAATTATTTTCTCGTAATTTGGATTGGGATGTATATGTAGGTCTTTCCCGTTAGCCTTACCTTGGTATATTGTTGGCCGCGGAGACGTCTGCTCGAAGAAGACCACTTTGGCCCTCACTTGCTGGTTGGCATGCCTGAATTAATTAATTCACGAGGATGAGTGAGCATATTTAAACTAGGAAGGATGTTCATATAACATGACGCATATATAAAGTCTGGATTGTGTATAGTGGAAAACTGACCTTGGCGAAAACGGCTTTGAGCTGTGATGTCCAGTCTCCCAGAGTCCGGATGTGAACGCTTACATAGTCATCTCCTGGAGCTGATGTGATAGAGAAGGGATGCCTACAAAAATGCCATCAAATTTATCTAATTTAGCCATCATCTTTAAATCAGTATTAAAATGAGTAGAAATTATGAGCTCATGAAGGAGGCACGTACCATTGAAATGGGGAGACATCAGAACAGTTAACGAATAGATACTGGCCACTCATGTACTTGAATCCTTGTGGTTTAGACATATACAAAGCCAATACATTTCCTGGGTATACTGCAACCTGAAGTTTCGAAGGACACGCTTATTAATTAACATCAGTGATGAAGTAGTAAAACAGAGGATAGTAATAGTATTTCAAATTCAAGAAAAATGCATGTACCTTCAGGATTTTGACAGATTTATAGCCGGACCTAAGAGCGCGGATGAGGCGTTCGCATGCATATAATACCATTGGAACAGCGAGATACATCCAAGTCTGAGCCACAAATACTAAGTTCGTCAGCAACAAGTAGAATAAAAAAGAAAAGAAAAGAGAGATGGATTAGTTACAGATTAGAGGGGGGAGACGAAGCATTACCGTTTTCTTGTACCAGTGCTTGGAGAGGTAGAGGAAGTATCCATGAACTATGAAGAGGGCATAGACGATGACGAAGAGGTGGTGAGAGTACCAAAAGGCGTTGAACCCAGTGAGCTTTTTGAGGGGTTTAGGGAGGTTTAGCCTGTTGCGACGGAACCAAGGCTGCGCCAATGTGAAGGCTATGGCCATCAGCACCACCATGACGATGCCCGTCCAACCCTCCGTCCCCTTCACGAACCACCAATAATTGTCGGGCCTCTCCTCTCCAAAATACTTCTCCATCGGCTCATACTCTTCGTCCGTGGCGTGCAACAACCTCGGAAAGTCGCAGGTTAAATGTGCCAGTGCATGCGTCCCAACCCCAAGCGCAATGCCGAAAGCTACGACCTTGTGAAAGTTAATGTTGTCATCAAAAGGAACGATGGCTCCTAGCTTGGTCCTGCTCCGGAGCCAAGTTATGGTGTTTCTGCAGACAGGCAGTAAAATGAGCGCCATGTTGAATTTTAGGGTCTCGGCGGCTCCTTTAGCAGAGGTGACACAATAGCCCATGATGTGGAAGACGGCCCTGTTCTTGTATTGAATAAACTTCCAGGTGAAGAGGCCTGCGCAAATGCAGATCCACAGGGCTATGACCCAAATCCTCTTCCAGTTGTCCTCCACGAAGTAGCCTATCCCACTCATCCAGCGCTTGACCGGGTTGTGCTCTTTGGTGGGGACCAGCTTCTGACTCAGCATTTGACTCAGCACTCTGCTGTCCGTCGTTATGTGCGTTGACTGCGCTGGCGCTTGCAGAAGCAGCGTTTCCAGGTTGTAAAGCTGCATCCACCCACAAACGTTAAACATTTACGTGTCAGTCTCTTCCACTTGAACTGCCACTGCAATTATTGGGCATCCTAAAGAACTTGCCAATTCCGGCAATTTTGACCATATTCATAGTTGACGCCCATTTGATTACTGATTATGGGTTGTTGTTAGGGCAGCATTAAGATTTATGTATTAAACGCAAGAGAAAAGAGAATATACCGGAGTATATGAACAGATAACATGAGAGGGAGGCAACAGAGTGTGTACGTAATAATACAGGGTTTTCAGCAGGAATACAAACCTCGATGTATCCCAAGTTGTCGGGATCCAGCTCCTCCATGATAAGGGCCGCATATTCCTCTGCACGTTCTTTTATTTTTGACAGTTTATTAGCGGACGCACTCAAGGCAATAATCTGTCAAAAAAACAATAACGACAAAGGAAAGGTTGAGGACTGCTTCTATAACTCCCCATTTAATTTCTTGTAAACTAAGCAGTTTAATTAAATAATGCCGTCGATATTGTCCGTATCGAGCTCTCACCTCTTTCACTTCTTCTTCGGTGATCCGTCCGTCCGCGTCCTTGTCAACCCTGCCATTGGTCAAATATATGTTAAGTGAGGATACATAACGCAGTAAGTGCATGCAGACCTAATCACCAATATTCAACATTCTACAACTTTGACATTAACTTATCGTATATGGTTTTTTATTCCTTCTACTTTTGACTTTTTATCAAATTCCAGATCCTTCATCACCATCCAAAAGCTAAGACGCATCGCTATTCTGCGGATTAACATATTCAGTGTCCCCACCGTGCCAGGAAAAAAAGAGAGGAAGATGTCTCTGCTACGATCAAATCCTATTGGGGCATTATTGCTCACCTAACCTCTCCGCCTAATTTGCGCACTATCGTAACCTTTTGTGAACTTCTGTGATTTTCGCAACTCTCACAGCTGCTGTCCTAAAAAAAAAAAAAACCTAGATTTTTGTTTTTTTTTCGTTTTGTGATTATGCGAAGATCGATGTTAATATCAACTAAATTAATTCCTATCTCTGGCGAGGAATTTTACTTAGATCCGAAATGTCCGACCAAGATGGACCAACTAAAGATCCCCCCCGCCCAAAAAAAAAAAACAAATGAAAGACATGGATAAATTTAATTAATTAGGACGTCGCATATTGTTTCTGCCTTTCTGGAGTGGCGATGAAGTGGATTTTAATTTACAGAAAATATATTGCGCGCGCGCGTCTACATAGCCACAGCCACATGCAAGTTGCGGCAGATGCGGTCGGTGTTGCTTTAGACGCGTGAGAACGCATAGTAGTTCCACAGACAAAGTCCACAATTTCTCATGATCTTTATAGTCTACTTCCAGAGAAATTTGAACATCCTCCTATATATTATTTTTACAACTAGTTCGTCCCTCTGTATCGAAGCCGCCAACAAATGAATAAAACGTGCCCTTGTTCTTTACTTCTTGCTGGGTTCAAATGGTTATTCAGGGCAAGGAGTTGAAAGGGATATGACCAAAATAATAAAAGTCAGACATAGGATAGAATGAGATGGAATTTGAACTCACATATCAAAGAAGGTTTGTAGTCGTGAATCAAAGCTCTGATCTGTAATTTGTTCCCAAAATTCACGAAGCTCGTCCTTGGTTACGGAAGCCGATACAATGCCCCTCCGACGAGCTAATGCGTCGAACAGCTCACCAGCAAACTCGCTCGACTCGTTCATTCCTAATCATAATCATCATCAGTTAGCACCAGAGTTCGTTTATTTCATAATCAATCGTGAATCTGTGCCTTCGAATCTGAATTGATAGATCATTCTGGGAGGATTATATATACTTATACGCACGTACCTATGCACTGGGCAAAGCGAGTTTTGGGTAGTTTTCCGTCGACGGCCAAGTCATCGAAGCGCTTCTCAACCTGAGACCAGCCGGCGCTCCCGACATTCTTGGTCATGAACTTGAGACCTCGGAGAGCACGAGCAGCTCCCGACTTGGTCCTGTCCACTCTGTCGAACTTCTTCAGGGAGGTCATGCGCCTCAACTCCTGCGACACCTGTCTCAGCCGGGTCGACAGATGCGACCCGAGCGAGGTTGAGGACGGCCTCTTCTCCAGACGGCCTGCCAGCAACGCCGTCTCGGAGTCACCCCCTCGGATGTTCTGCACAGACACGGAGTCATCCCTGACGTCCAACGTTATCTCAACGTACTCGTCGTCCTCGTCCTTGAACCTGGCGCTCTTCTTGCTGCTGTTCCTCTTGTTGGCCACCAACGGTCCACTGAATCCTACTCGCGCGCTCCTGCTTCCCGCGCTCCCCGTCTCCGACCACGACTCTATTTGGTTCTCCTGAATCTCCATTGTTCCGTGAAAGAATGAATGTATGTGTGAAGCTAGATTTGAAAAAAAATAAAGAAAGAATGGTGTGAAGAATTCTGCGTTAGCGAATTGTAAACACACAGGTGGGAAGTCGAGAAGAGTTTATATAGAGAGGGGAGGGGGGATATAGTGGAGTGGTCTTATATAGGTACGTTGAACGGGGAGGGTCAAAAATGGAGGATTTACATGGTGAAGATTCAAGGCTCGCATGTGAACCAGTTGGGCTCTTTAGAGCGCGTTAGTTGACGAAGGACGGTTGTTGGAGCTCAATTGTGCGCGCGCGCGTGTGTGTTTTCAACCCATTTGGAGCACGTGAAATGACAGAATCGTCCCTCGTAAAAACACCGAGAAGTTCCGTGTGTGTTGTGCATATAAAATAAATATACATGGAGCGATATAGTAAGAGCTCCCGTTACGTTTTTTTTCCCAGAACGGGAACCGTAAGCGGATTAAGATAAGAATTCGAGTGGCCACTTCAACTCAAAAAAGCTGCGGTAGGCCTAGCCATGAAATTGAGCAGCAAAAGCGCTTCTTTCCCTCACCACCTTAACTACTTTTTATTTTATTTTTCATTTTATTTATCGGCTGTACGTAGACGTCCTGTATTCGTATTGCCGTAGTTGAATATTTCTTGCAACGCTGAACAGGTGCATTTCCAACTCCGGTGTAAATCAATTCAACCACGGTTCCAGTTTTAAGAGGGCCTCTATCTGCTGTTATCTACCCAATAAGGTCTTTGCCTGCCATTTTCTCATTATTAAACGATTTTATGCGTGTCTTTTTAATTCTTGGCTGACGTCATCACATTCGTTGATTAGTGGAGGTGACAATTTGAGTCAGTGGTGTCGCGCGCAAGAGAATGGAGGATCGGGAATGCGTGTTACGCTGATAAGCTTCACAAGTGCTCCGCGAGCCCAACAGTGCAGTATTATCAATTGAGAGTTTTAACTGCAGGTGACACAGAAAGGGTGGTACATTGAAAGTTAATAAGGATAGTGTGGGAAAAATTTATCAATTTTGGGGAGTCAAAGTGGACCCAAGGCCTGTACACGGGATTAAACGCTATGGGTCAATTAAGTCTTATTGTATCTAATTAAAGTCGAAGAGGTGACACGCTATAAATAATACAGTATCTAATTTTTCATCTCTCTTGTCCACTCAGAGAAATAGAATCCGACAACACCCTCTGTTTCGACCCTTTTATTTTTTAAGTGGATATCGTTTTAATTAATTTTTGTCGAGCCAAACATTTCTCTCCGCAGGTTTAGATTCAGCTAATGATGAGGGATAGTAGCATTTGCCAACAGCCACCATTCCTGTAAAAGATTGGACTGTCGATCAGTGCATTTTAGAAACATGTTATTTTCATCTCATCGCTAAATGGTCTGAATTGCGAAGGAATAATTGCAATAAATTATTTTCGTCGTACGTACAATCAATTATTATAACTTGTCAAGAAAAAGCAATCAATTATTATCGTCCTTAATTTCCGGGGAGTGTGTGGATTGGAGAGGGGGTGAGGGGGCCTGGGAGGGAGGGGAACAGAGATGATTGGAAATTTATTGGTCGTATGCAATAATGAAGGATATACCATAAATTAACTCCATTCAATGGATTAAAATAATATGTAACATGACATTGTTCGGCAAGGGAATAAATTTGTATTTTTTAAACGAACTATTATATTATATTACCGTCTTGATACTTGTCATATCTTATTGTGATGGATGCCCAAAAAAAAAAACGGGAAAAATAGTTTTTTGATCTGTAGTTTTGAATCGGTTGTAACTTAATCTCTGAACTTTGATTCACTATAACCTACTCCCTATAATTTTAACTATTTTATAATTTAGTTCATATCTTTTTATAATATATATGATTTATATTCTAAAATATAGAGACTAAATTATAAAATGATTAAAAATATAATGATTAGGTTGCAGTGAATTAAAATTAGGGGGATCTGAGTTGCATTGAGTTAAAATTCAGAAACTAATTTACAATCGGATCTAAAGTTGAAGGGTAAAAATATTGATTTTCCTAAAAATTTACTGGAGATACGTAATATTTTTCGAAAAAACGTACTGGGAACAGATGCAGCACCATGCAAACTTTCAATAGATTACATGCATCCGGCGATACATGAAACATGAATTAAAAGCGAGTTTCAATTAACAAACACTCTCAAATCATGTGCCTTAATTGTCGCAAAATCCGTTATGACGATAGTAATTCATGAAGGTGCAATAATTGATCAATAATAGCAAGGGGATAATTTTATGATCAAAGTAAGCCGCCCTCCCAACCGAATATTCCAACCCGTTACTACTTTTGACTGCCGAGATGCTAGCTGCTGCTAATACATACATCAAACAGTGACGAGAACCAATGTAGATTTAATTGAAAAAGAGTTAAATTAATTAATGCAAGAGTAATCCCCTTTGATCACGCAAAGGCCTGATTTGGACTTTGAAACAAGAGGTTAAAACATTAACGGCTGCTCCGTGGACTGAAGGCATCGTTATTAGGTGTCGTGTTCTGTTTCTACTTTCTATCCATAACTTTCAAAGATCCGATTAATGTCTCAATCTCCAAGATACAATCAATCATGGTTTTCTAGCTACGTACATACGCACAGCTTGACGTTATCGATCAACACGCACAAAGCAGCTTAATCAATCGTACAAAACTCAGATTCAAACTATTAAGGCCGTTAGTACGTAGTTAAGACATGTGTGTTTCATTCCACCATCTTCCACGCTAGCAAGCTAATAAGTAGGAATGTTCATGGGCCGGCTCTCATCATCTCAGCTCTTGTCTGTATGAGCTGGAAACATTGGTGGGGTTGGCAGGAGGACAATTCGCACTCGCCTTCATAGGCAAAGTATGCGACGTTGCTCCATCTTTACCAGAAGAAGAATTCGTTTCCACACGCAATTCCAAATCCCAACACATCACACACCACTTATATAGTATTTCTTCGTCTCCTCTCACACTGCTCCCTGACCCATGGCACGTGTCTCCTCTCTTCCGTTCCCCCATTGTGGTTTGCCTCTGTACTCTCATTTATTCAGCTAAATGTCAAGTTGAATAGCATTCTTCCTTCTGACATTCAATAACATGAGATATCAAATAATAGTTTTTTTTTAAAAAAAATAAAGAAATGGTATATGGGATATGTTGCTGATAAAGTACATGTACGTACTACGTAGTGAAAGATGCATGTGAGGGTGGAAACGGGCAAAGGGGAAGAATGTGGGTATACATTCCAGAAGTGTCAGGGAAAATGAATTGAGGATGAAGCAATGTCGTGTCCCCAGATGGAAGCAAAGTATCGATGGATAACCGAAAAACCAGTCGATTCAAAACTTGGCAGGATGGGATACAAATTAAAGGAGATGCCCATGAAGTTCGGGAGCATCATTTTGGCGATAATAGGGTTATCGAGCTCCTTGTTGGTGTGCGTGCCGAATGTGAGGAGGTGGCAGAAGAAGAAGATGGTTGCAGAGAAGCTAAGAATAGTAAGCGAGGCGCTGGAGGTGGCAGAAGAGAGAGTGGCGAGATACCAGGAGAGACACGACCGAATACTGAGTCAGATAAGTGCTTATTACTTGACCAACACCCAACTATTGGAGGCATTGGAAGGGGCGAGAGTCAGCATGAATCAGGCACTCGACTTTGCTGTGTGCTTGAGGAGACTCCAACTAAACATCATTCGCTCTTTCCCTGAAGCTCTTGACCATCACCTCAACCATGCTTTCAACCAAAACGACTCGTCCAGGACTAATTAGCCAGTCTTCTTCTTATTCAATTTCTTTCTCTTCAGCTGATATGTCATCAATCTATATATATATATATATATAGACATACACACGCCCCTCCTATTCGATCGTATAGATTTTCGTTGTTCTGTACTTCTTTATTCATTTCTCTTAACACTCGTCTTTATGAATTAATTAGGAAACTCAGAGCTCCTTATGATCCAAAATTAAAGATTAAAAGAGTAAAAACTTAATGACGGATTGCCAGCTCGGGAAAATTGTTAGCCCCACGATCATCCGTCATCTCCGAACATTTCGCGCTGTCACTATAATGTCACTATAATGCGTGTGTTCGGTGGTGGAGATCGAAGCCTTGGATCGCACGGATACCGTCGGATATATATGTGTGCCATGGATCGAAGGAGCAGTTGGCGAACGATGAGCAGTATTAATACAGGAGGGCGCCATCTTTACTTTTCAGGCATTACACAGAAGCTAGGCGGTTCGGGAGAGGCTCAGTGAGAGACCATTGATAGCGTCCGCGATGGAGAACGCGAAGTGAAGGGTACGGGCGGAAGAATAGAAGGAAGCAGGAAGAAGTTCGCATCCAAGTCCGCGAAAGCGGGGCTTCAGTTTCCGGTGGCTCGTATCGCCAGGTTCATGAGGAGAGGTCGCTATTCTCAGCGTTTGGGCACCGGAGCACCGATCTACCTCGCGGCCGTCCTCGAGGTACTGGAGTTGGCAGAGGTTGTGCATGGAGTGACCATAGCCAGCGGAGGAGTGGTGCCTAATATCAACCTCGTCCTGCTCCCAAAAAAGCCTAAGCTTCTTCTCCTGCCGCTCACCATTAACCGTGACGACATCCCCAGACAGCGCTACATTCTCTCCCCACCTTTACTTTTCCATCAATGTGGAGGCGCTCCTAATTTACTTCTTCAATGTAGTGATGATGACGATTGTATGTCTGAATAAATTGGGCTATACCAGTTTAAGGCTCAATCTACATGCTTAAGCAAGGATGTGATGCCTTTGAATATCCAACGGTCAGATTTTATGGAAACACATGGAGTCTCTCCAAAAGCTCAGATTTGTAGCCTGTATCCATCAGATATCGAACCTGCAAGTTAGATTTGAAAATCCATCGACCAACATCCCTATATTCTTGGGGGTCGTTAGACAAGACGTTGGGTGATGAATGCCATAGACAGATTATTTATCCTTGCTTTATTACACTTTGTATGATGATTTGACCCTTTACACACTTTCGATTACTCACTATTCTCTCTCACGAAGCTTTGTAATCCCTGGTTCATCCAACCACATCGATTTACTCCTATTTTGTTTTACTACCGTCATTTTATCAATACAACCCCATTACTTACCTTATGTTAATTTCAATAATGAGTACGTTTTATCTTCTTTGTTGTTGGTGGCCCAAATCATTTTCTTCTTCCCCATTGACTTAAATTTGCTCAAACAATGATGATGCTCATTTTGTCCTCAACATGAATTCGGAGATTGAACTTTTTAGATTTTACGTACACTTTAGGGTTAGTTTTAACTTCCTCACGACTCCATTTTAGAATAATTATTCTTACTCTGAAACTACTTCATTTTGCCAATACCACCTATGATCACTTCAATTTATTAATTATTCCATTTGGCAACCATCCTTTTATTTCTGATGGTGTAGTTGCTCTACATTCCTAATGAGCTCAAAAGTCCAATTCCCACTACTTCTGTTATAGTTAGGACTGAACAACGGGTGGGACGGGCTGGCCCGATGGCCAACACGTAGCCCGCCTGTTTAATTTGTACCGGGTATGGGTTAGCCCGCAACCCGGTACAAACCCGTCAATGCCCAAAATAAATGTGCTTAACAAAATCCAATCATATTTGGGTGGATTACGAATTAGCCCATTTATTTTTTATTTTTTTTAAAAAAGCTTGCTATGCTTAGAAAATTGAATGGAAATATAAGAAAAGAGTGCCAATAAAATCAAACATATTATTCAGAAAAATGACAAATCTAAAGCAAAGGAAGTTGACGGGGAAGCAAAGAAAGATGACAGATCTGAAGCTCTTTAAATGATTCAGAAAGATGACAAATCTTTAGACATGGATGGAGGGGATGGAGGATCGCTTGATGACAAAAATGGATGATGATCAACAACAAAGATGACATATCTAAAGCAAATGAGGTTGATGGGGAAGATAAGAAGTAGTAGCAATCCCTTAGTTGCAGAGACGGAGTCATGAAGGTGGTTGGATTGAAGAAGAGGATGCTTGGTGGCAAAGGTGAGGTGTTAAGTAAGGGTAGGCAATTGGAACTAAGTTTGGAATGACGAATGAGTTCATTAAGCTAAGGGTTTTCGAATTTTTTTCTCAGATTTTGTACACAAAGGAAAAAATTGCGTAACTTCATAGCATGTGGGAATGGAACCTAGGTTAAATGCATAACTAACTTCAAGGCATGTGGGAATGCAACCTAGGATCTCTAAAGGTGAGTGTTTTAACCAACCCATGAACCATTGGGACAAGACTAAATGTTAGTTTGTGGAAACAATTATCTATATATTATGATAAACTAAATATATAAAATAATTAAAAATATATATACGAGCGAGCACGGGCAACTCAATAGTGTGCCTGTAGCCCGTCTCGTTTAAACCCGCTCATCACGAGTCATTTTGGGAGGGCTCAAATAGGTAAATTTCTGGGCTAACGAGTTCACCAGATTGCGAGCCTTTTGCTTAACCCTAGTTATAATATCCCACCTAGAGGTGATAATGTGGACCAACCTCCCCAATCCGCAAGCTAACCCGTTACCCTTTTTTGTTTTTTATATTTATCAATCTATTAATCTCTCTCTTTTAGACAGTGTATATGAAGCTCGTTTTTTTTTATAAGCCTAAATCATTCAAGTTGGTTATTGATAATACAAAATACTATATTTCATAACTTCCCATTCCAATACCAACAGAACCCTCTCCGTTAGGGTTTCCTCCCTCTTCGCTAGGGATTTGTCTCGCGGAGTCGAGTATGAATTTACTGGATCATCGGTCTTTCCCTCATTGTCTAAGGGTTTATTGTCTTCCTCTTGTGAAGGTTCTTGGTGGTATTCCTGTGATGTGGCTTGAAGGCACTGGTTTCTGTTTGTGCGGATTTATGGAAGATAAAACTGTGTAACGGGTTCGAAGATCCAACAACAAACGATGGGAAAATACGATGTAAATCCTAACGCAGAAATAAGTAGGAATGGGAGAAAATGGCTTGGCCCGTGTTTGTATATTAATTCTCAGAGTGAATTACAGTGATTCGAATTCAGAGAGAAGAAGGAGGTCTCAGAGAAGGAGGAGTTTTTTTTTTGTTACCGATTAACCAGAATAAATAATGTGTTTCGTAGTCGTCTAGCCGTTGGGTAGTTACAACGTGGCTCCGGGAATCTAGGCAGCGAGGGTGCTAAATCCGTGGATAACAACGGTCTGGTCCTACATCAATGGGGGCATGGACCGAGGACGGACGTCGACGTCTCTGGGTGGACGGTCATTGGCGCTGACGCTGGTCGCAGGCATAGGGGTCCTGGCAAGTCTTGGTCGCAGGGACAGTTGCTGGGCTTTATCCTGAATCAATGTAGCCAACTGGGCCGTTTGGCGCTGATTGGGCCGGTCGGGCCCAATGCCATTTTTTGGGCATACAGTTTCAAAGAGATTCTTGGATGGGGGTAATCAAGCCAGCGAAAGGGATAGTTAAACGGAGGCTTGTGTTCCTTGATCCGGTGTGACAGTGTTCGATAGTGATCTCCAATGGGTACCTCTAGCGTTGTGGGTGGCGATGGATGGCCCAAGGGGAGACAATTTAAACTCACACTGGAATGTGAGGCAATGACAGAAAAATTGATGGATGGGAATTGGGGCTCTTCAATTTATGTGAGGAAACCGGAGGATATAGCACATAGGAGTTCGAAGATGTAGTATTTGAACGCTATGGATCCTGGGATAAGTGGTTCTTTCAATACTCAAAAAGTCTTTTATAAAGTTATTCCATGATTGAGTTTTGAGAAGGTAATGTGGCTGGAATTGTTGCTGGATACACCATATTGAGTAATGTTAATTATATTGAAGCGATGAGATTAGTTGTGGCAAGGGTCACCTGGCCTTATAGTGGGACTATTTGTACTTATAGTCTTATAAGAGCTTATTTTAAACCAAGAAACTTTAGCTTTATTGTCACTATCCAAGTTGAATTGGTGTGGAATGTTTTTAGGCAAAAAAGAGAAGAGATGGAAGACCTTAGTGATAAAATTATGGTTGCTAATTCATGTTCTAAGAATATTTTTGTGGGTTTGAGGCTTCTGCCTATGGGTTGATTGCTAGTGTTGCTATGGTTAATAATCTTAGGCCAAGGCAGCCATTAACTTGACTCTGTTAGTGGGTTGTACACGCTATTTATCTTTGGCTAGACATGTGCTTATTCAGTATAAATGGTTACACTATTTTTATTCCTACAAGACATATACCTGTTCAGTGTGTATGGAATCACTATTCATCTTTTGGGTTGGAGTAGTGATTTCCTTATTTATTGTCAGGATGATTGTGTTTTTTTGACTTTTATTATGATTACTGTCCTCCTTGAGTTGCTTCTTTTATCAAGGAATTTGATGAAGAATCATTACTATATATGGATTTTTATGGAAACATATTTGACTGCCAAATGGTTTACCAAATGTTCATTTAACGGCTCTTACCTTTTCAATCAGGTGTCCCAAGCTCCACCACAGGCACAAGCCTATTTGATGGGTGATATTAGAGAAATTACTTACTGCTTTGAAGAACTTTTATATGCTTGTTTCTACTTGTGTTTACTGTTCCTGGAGTTTATTTTATTTTCTTTTGGTTGGTTTCAATATAATCTTTTCTTTGTTGGCAAAAAAAATAATAATAATAATACAAAATACTATGATATTCAAACTGGAGTGGGGTGGCAGGAGGAAAATTCGCACTCAGCTTCACAGGTAAATTAAAGTGCGCGACGTTGCTCGATCTTTAATTACCAGACGAATTGGTCACCGTTTGCCCCTTGGCCTTCACACCGGCCACTTGTAGTATTTCTTCGTCTCCGCTCACAATGCTCTCTTACCCACCCACTTTTGACAACACATTTAAAGCGGCACGTGTCTCCCCATTTGTTATCGGACCTTATAACACCTAATCTAAATAAATATTTACTTTAATTGTCCATGAAGGGGACGCAACTTCGTTGATGTACAACCAAAATATCATTCGCTAACCCATGACGGTGTGACGGTGTGCCTGGGTCAGCTAAAGGCTACACTCCATTTTTTGTGTGTGAATAAAACATTTGAAGGATATGGCGGCAAAACTACATGAATGGATAACGTCCCACAGAAATATAATAACATGAAATATGGAATGTGATCGCGATGGGACTACGGGATATGTTGCTTATAAGTTATAACGTACATGTGCTGGCTGCATGTGATGTGAGGTGAGGGCGGAATTGGGCAAAAGGAAAACGCGTGAAGGAGGATCAGACAAAATCTAACGCCGCCGCAGTTATAGAGTCGACCGAGGCTCTCCTCTGACTTTGTTGCGCTTGACTTTGCAATTCTTAAGCATTATAGAATGGAGAGGGAGGGGGTTGGGGGTAGGTGATGGGCAAGTGAAAGGTTCAAACTCGCGCTCTGTATCTGTGCTGTGTAATTGGGTGCGCATCGATCCTCATTAACCCCAATTCATGAATATATTTGTCCCTTTGTCCCTTTTCATTCGGCCAGAGGGACGGGGCACGTGTTCCATAGAGCATCGTATCAACCCAATTTTCCTCCCACTTTCACATGCTTCTCATGTTCTCCCCATTCCCAAAAGGATCCTACCACTTTTATTTCTGTCTCTCATTTATCCACTTCATTTGTAAATTTTGACTCCCTCCAACTCATTCCCACAACCTGTCGTCAAAAAGGTGCCATTTTTTTTTTGGGGGGTCAAACTCATCAAAAAAAGACCACGCCAGCTGATTCAATGCGCGTGTTTGGATGCCTCTTGGAAGTTTTCAGCCCCCTGATTTCCTTTGATTAATAGCAGTAATGATTAAATAAGATTTTAAATTCGGGATTCTATCTATCACGAATTATAAATCGTTAGCTCGGAAGCATGATTGATTCACCGGAAGAAACTCAAAACGATCTCTGAATTGTCTCAATTCTGATCGGCGACACATGCTGGTGGTACCATTACATCAATGAAGCAATCACGTAAAGAGGGTTGACATTATTCTCCCGCTAAAAGGAGGCGGGACCTGGGCCTCGAACACTGAGCCCACTTTGGTCCTATTCTGTCGGGGGTAGTTATGGCAAAGCAGGCCTGGGCCTTAAATATCCGGAGCTGCCTCCCACTTGAGTGGTTTGGGCTGACCCGCCCCTTCCAATTACTCCAATACCACGAGTCACATCCCGACAAAATCGACTGTGACCTTGTGTCTTCCTCGTGAGAACACACACCAGTAATAACTGTTTATTCATTAATTCAATTGCTCTCCAACATATAGATAAGTACTCGAATCTGGTTCGATGATATCGAATAATTATATGAAAAATAATACTCACCTTTTTAAGATGACATCAATCTTGCACTGACATGTGAATAATAATATCAATTAAAAATATTACTTGAGAAAAACAAATGAAATCGTAGTCCCTATTTTATTATCCATAATGTCACAACTATACG
>QFDD01003639.1:0-16607 GCA_006871305.1 Vachellia collinsii
ACAGTGGGAGGAGGAACTCGATAACTACATGTGTAGTGAATGAAGGGGGGAAAAAGAAACCGTACTGCGATGAAACGAATACTGATGATAATGGGGATGATGGAAGCGACGATGACCATCCAACCCAAGAAAGTGGAGCAAAGCGAATCGTTTTGAAGTTGCCGGCGTCCGGAAATTGCCTCGTAACAGTAAATGGGAACTAGGTGGGGCTTGGGCGATACTGCTATTACTTGCTTGTGGTAGTTGATGTTGAGAGGTATGAAATAACAAAAACTGTGTGAAATTAGCAAAACGAAGTGAACATTTGACGATGGGAATGGATGAAAAGGTATGTTGATGTGAGCGGCTAAATCGATGCCGAAGAAGGAGGTATGATGTTCGCATGAATGCTGGCACCTGTATGATACAAATACTGTGGCTGGCAAAATTTTCAAACGGAAGGAGAACAAAACAGAAAAGTATGAATACGAAAATGGGAAAAAGAAAAAACGACAAGTAGATTAGGGTTTCAGCCTTTCAGGTTTGGTTGACGACGAGAAAGAAGCACAGAGATGGAGGGAGAAGGACACAAAGTTGAAAACTTGGAAAATGGTTCACTGGACTCCTCCATCAGTCCATGGTTCCTCTTTCTCCTCCCTCTCATCTCACGGTCTTCGGGTTTTGGGAATTAATTAACGGTAATCGTTTTTAGTTTAATCAATCGACGATGGGATTTTTCTCTCTCGCAATCTCAAATTCTCAATCATCCCATGCTTTTCTTTTCTTTTCTTTTTATTATAAAAAATGCTAATGTAAAATACTTATTCTGCAGAAATGAAAAAAAGAATAGTTAAAATTTCATACATCCTTTAGATGTACTCCTGCGGTACTATGTCTAGAGAAGTTTCAGTTCCAACATATTTCGTAATTAAGAAAAACATGAAATTTTATTATCTCTGTATTTAAGTTTAATAACTTTCCAACTTTAATGTTATTTAAAATAAACAATTTTTACAAAACTAATAATACAATGAAAAATTAAAGGTAAATTTATATATATATATTTCATAATTTGATTCGTAAATATAATAAAAAAAAACACACTATCATGTCAAAAATATCCATTTAGATAGAACTCCAAACTAGTTATTTTAGATAAAAATTAAACCCGATGCTTCAACTTATAACCCGTTCATAACTCAACCTCTTAATTATAATTTAACACGACTCAATCTACTAAAGTGAAAAGATGAGGGATTAGAGGATTGAAAGATTAATTTTTCTTTTTTATTTACCAATTGACACATACATTGTAGATTTATTTGCATTAACATTATAAAATTAGGTTCACACAAATTAAATCAAAATTCCTATCATATATCTACGTAATTTGAAAAGGTAGTTTGTTTGATTAATCTGACGTTGCTCGCTTGTGTCTCTTTCCATTTTAAGATATCTAAAGCATGAAGAATGAAAAGGAAAGATTAGGCGTTCAAATGGATACAAAACAAAATGCATTAGACGCCACCGGAGCTTGGCAGGCTTGACATTGACGGATCTATAAAGAGTATTGGCTAAGCTGCATGTGAGGCGTTGATTTGACCATTTGAGACACAGTAAAGGCTAATGGAGTTTGTGGAGATGTGGATTAACAACAAAAGGCTATGTTAAACTGCACCAAGGCGAAGCTTATAGCAATTTGTGAAGTTGCCAAACATCCTACGAGCATGGCTATAACTAGGATGTGCAAAAACTTGGTAGTCTAGTCCAACTTGATCCAATTTACATAAGCTTTATAATAAAATCATATTGATTTGGATCAGATTAATCGATCGGTTTGGATTGGATCCAAGACCAAATGATGAGGCTGAATATATTTATTGTCTTAATTATATTTATGATATTAAAATCTTACCTTATATAGAGGCAAGAACAAAAAATAAATAAAGAAAATTGAGATATCGGATTACGTGAACTAGTCCAGGTAGTCCAATGAATCAGGTCTTATCCAACCCGACCTCGGGTTTAAACTGGACAAATCCGAACCACAAATTATCTTATTCGGTTTGAAAATTTTTCTAAATCAAATTTCAAGTTGATGATTAACTAGCCCATTCTAGTTCATACACACCCTTAGTTACAACCATGGTTTTAGGAAGTTGGCCTGTTTGAAGTAGATTTTGGAAAAGTTTTTTTCTTGGAAGAAGACCATGGCATTAGCTGCATTTGTACCAAAACCATAGTTTTAGTTTTAGAATCGTGACTATAAAAATAGAAGTTTTCATTTCAAAAACATGATTTTAAAAATTAAAATCACTTTTAGATTTTAAAAGTGCCCTTGATCACATCGCTTTTAAAACATTAATTTATATTAGAACTATGGTTTTAAAAGTTCTCCTACATAGGCTGACTCGCAATGTAGCAAACAATAATGAACGTTTGGACAATGGTGCGACATGGCTGTTTTTTTAAATTTCATCACCCCATCTTCATTCTCTCTCAACGATGCATCAGGACATTATTTCTCTCTTTTGGCTAGCTTTCCCCCTTTCACTCACATATTCTATTTCCACAGTACATTCTTTCTCTTCCCTTATAAAATATAAATAATGGTATTTTTTTTTAAAAAGTTACATTTTATTTATTTATTATCTTTACCTCATTTTAATCAACTTTTTTATGAACACAATTCAATTAATGGTTTCTTATAAAGAAAGAATTTTCATTAACCTTTGTGCTTGCTTTTACATGAAATTACATTCCTTTTTTTTTTTTGGAAAAATATATGTTTATATTTAAAACAGTCTACCGACTCCTAAAAATAATTAATATTTTTCCCAATTTTTTATTTAATCAGTGAATAAAAAGACTTGGCTTACATTGAAGAAAAGTTAAAAAAGTAACAAGTATTAATTAGGGGTAGAAGTGAACAAATGGAAAAAAAATAATTTAGTTAAAGAGAATTATTATAAAGTTCCATGTCAGAGAATTAATATCAGAAAAATCTCATTAATAACTCAAGCAGCTACCATTAACAACTCAAGTAACTTGCATTAATAACTTCTTGAAACTTTTCTGATATTAATTTTCTTATTAGGCACTTTATAGTAATTCATCCGTTTAGTTAACACTTTTTTATCTTATGAAAGGGGACTGAAAGAATAACGATAAACAAAAATATAATTAGCACTAATTTTTTTAACCTAAAATTATATATGTGTCTGAAAAAGGCAGAGCTAATGATTAATTACAAATCTCTCCAAGATCTCTACCGTTCTATCTTTAAAAAAAAAAAAAAAAAAAAGCACCCCAGTTTGCTATGTGAAATAATTAATGTGGTCGAGGGGATGCATGCAATGATGAAATATTGGGTTAAGAAAAATGTTGACTCGGAAAAGTGGGTATTGTACTATTGTCCCCCTGATCTCACCCCTCATCATCAACCTCACCACAATATATTACCCTCCAATTCCCCACTTTCAACACCAACGAAAGCCGGACAAGGAGCTTCCATTCCGAGGCATTTTTTTCCCGTTACCCTCTCATTTTGTCTCTTTGCCTTTTCCTCTTTCTCTCTCTCCTCTCACTTGCTCTTACCCTTCCATTGCTTCTTCTGTGTGAAGGCCTCTCTGGCTTCGCTTCTGGGTTCTTGTGCAGATCAAGACAAAACCTTGCTGCTGTTCTATCAATCACCTGCTTTGGTTCTGCTCCTTCAAGTTCCTCCTTCGCCCCGGTGTTTCCTCTTTTATTGCCCTTATGTCTGTATTCAAAACGAATCTATAGTGGGTCGTTTAATTAACGGCGATCGAAGTTGTGGGTATTGTCTTTTTCGCTGCTTTATAACGAGTTAATCTGATTATTGTTAGATGGGTAGCTTAGCTATCCTGTAAACGCAGCAATATCGATTGTTTGGCAAGGTTTTTTAATTAACTTAATGTGTCCCTCATAGTTAGTTGTAGTTTTGTCTCCCTCTACCCTGTTGTATTGGCTAAATTTTTTACTGTATCTAGTAATGGAGCACGCTTTCAGACAGGATGTTTGCTTTTTATGTGTTGGAATTTCTGCTCCTCTGCAAAGGAAAGGGAATGAAGATTGAGTTAAAGCTTAATTTGTGATAAGTAAATTGATCCCACTTGATGTCAAGGTTCAATGCTGGCGTGTGATAATTATCTGTGTTCTCTGGCTCTGTTTGTTTCAGGCCCATCATTGGATGCTAACCTTGTTTCAGCATTTCTTTCCTTTGCAATCTTAAAAATTTTGGTATAATCCATTTTTAGAACCAAAAATAATGGAGTGAAATATTATATATCTCACTTTACGGATATGGTTAACATTATATTTCCCTGTGCTGCCATGTAGTGTGCACACCATAATGCAGTTAATTACCTAAATGTGTATTGGGTTTTCAAATATATATTAAAAAAAAAAATCTCTCCATGGTTTGTGACCTTTTTCCCCCCTTCTTCTATTTTCTTTCAGATTATCTTTAATCAATCTTTCTTCCATTTCCAAAGGTGTCTTCCGGCTCTTTCTATGCTATGGATGGTATTCATGGTAGTGATTCTCGGATACACATCAGTGATGCACAACATACAATGCATGTGCCATATGTGCCAGAAAATGAACAGCATGGATTGGACCATATGGGTGATGGGAATGTGATGGAAGACAATAACAATTGCGGTGATGCTAATGTCAACAGACATGAGAGTGTTGAAGGAGAAGTTTCCAACCCTGGAAATGTTACTGACGAACATGGTGCGATAATTGAACAAGCTAGTGGTGACCAGCTCACGTTGTCTTTTCAAGGCCAGGTTTATGTGTTTGACTCTGTGTCACCAGAAAAGGTGCAGTAATTTAACTGAGCTTTCTTTGTGTTTTTACTGTGTTCTTGCGTAATATGCAGGATTCAACTATTTATTGACATGTCTTTCATGAAAATATCTAGTCCAAGTGAAGGTTTTCAATTGAATGATTTAAAATGTTTCATATGAGAGGATTTCCATATGATTACACCTAAAGTCTTAATGTAGGATGCTTGAGTTTAGAATTAGATGAATAAACAAAGTTGCAGCAACAAGATTAATTGGTTTCTATTTCTGAATCCACCTATTCACTATGGCGAATATAGCTGTTATTTGAAATAGTGGACAGCTACTGACAACAAAAAGAGAGCTGTCTATATGCACAAGTCATTTCAGCCTGTTATCTATGCATGCTTGTTTGATCTATTTTCCCATGCTTTAAAGTATTCGTTCATCATAGATTAAGTACAATCCTAAGGAAACGTTGACTGGTATTCTTTGTAGTCTCCCTTCCCACAAGTGCACAGGTATAGACTTGCAATGCATCTCAATCTGCAGCAATTTTAATGTGGAGGATTTGATCTTAATATGATATAACATGTTTTATGACATATAGATGCAGTAAAATCACTGTTTCAAAGGATGAAACGTGGTGTATGATAATCATGGTGTATTCTTAACTTAATAATGGGCTACTGCCTACCTGGTTTTACAGGCTAAGGAAAATTATGTCTTATAATCCTTAGGTTTCACTCTCAGGTTCAAGCTGTGCTATTGCTATTGGGAGGCCGTGAAGTACCTTCAATGTCTGCAAATCCAATGAATGTTCACCCTAATAATCGGGTATGCTACCTCTTATGGTTGAATTAATCAAGAATCTTTTGCTTGACAACTATCAGGCTAACAAATTGTTTAACCAGGATATGTCTGGGACTCCAGTAAAACTCAGTGTCCCTCAAAGATTAGCCTCATTGATTAGATTTCGAGAAAAGCGGAAAGAACGGAATTTTGAAAAGAAAATACGTTATACTGTTCGTAAAGAAGTAGCATTAAGGTACGGTGCTTCTTATAGTTATAACCTAAACAAAGCTTACATCACAATAATGAACTTTCCATTTTATCCCTGACTGGAACAATATTTTGTCTTGTTGCTTCTGCTTTCCTCAAGAAGTGGAATAGTATTTTGGAAATTAGTTGTTTGTAAAATTGATATTATTATTTTGCTACAATTTCTTTATACTTTGAAAATATATGCCTAAATTTACATCCTCACTGGCATCACACTTTGTTAATTTTCAGCACTTGCTTACTGTTACAAGTGACTTTTGTAGGATGCAGAGAAATAAAGGTCAATTTACATCTTCCAAGTCGAACCCTGATGAATCTGTGCCAGCTGCAACAAATGTGGGGACAAATGAAAACTGGACACCGGACAATATTGGATCCCAACAGCAGGATGTTGTGTAAGCTGACTGAACTCATTAGTGAAACAAGAGAAAAATGAAGCAAAGAATAAATGCCTTGGGAATATATGGTGATTGATTCGAAAGCCATTTTTTGTTAGTTATATCATTGCAATATTTTAAAAGAATTAATATTTCTACCCTTTGAATTCCGCAATGAAAAGGACTACTCAACCATCTTGTGCTTTCTGGATTTTGTCATGGGTGCTTTCTCGTGTTATAGTGTAAACATTCCAGACCAAATGTTTGAAAAATGAGCAGATTTTTGGTGTGTAATGTCATTATTCATCTCTCTTCCCTTTTTTGGGTGCAAAACCACATAAACAAAACGATTCAATTGATTCGACGTTTGAAAATAAAACCTTCAGTCCAGTGTCCCATTTGGGATGCGGAGTCCATCTCTTGACTATTGTGTATATGCCAGCTGTAGGCACTGTGGCATCAGCGAGAAATGCACACCAATGATGCGACGTGGACCTGAAGGGCCGAGAACCCTCTGCAATGCATGTGGTCTTATGTGGGCAAATAAGGTAAATATTAGCGCATTGTGTATTCCTCACACTGATCATTATCTTCTTTCTTCGCCCGTTAATAATTATCTGTTTCAGGAAACGGTTGCAGATATAGATAACTATCATTTATCATTCTGTTTTTAAAGCATGCTTATATTTATTTTTTGTATTATCATTTTAGTGAGATATACCATTGCCTATTGAGTATTATGGTGTCTTTTGCAAAGGCTACATTATGCTGGTCATGCATTACTGAAAGATGCACTAGACATGTATGCATGTTTTCTTAGTGATTAAATTAACCTTCAGAGACTGAGTTCATGGGAGCACTCACTCTTTATTAAAGCCACCGCTTGATGATATTTGATGTTGCAAAGTTTATTAGCCATTGACATGAATATTAGGTGACGTGTGAATATGTGAGCGCAACTGGTGGTCGGGATGACCCTTTTTAACCGATTCTATTTTTGTTAGAGGAGTGCGTGTTGCAACTCTTTTCAACCATAGACAATCTATGCATTCTTTCTTTTAAAATATGATTAAATTCTTAAATTATTTCATTGCAATCTACGTAAGTAGAACCATTTCCATGCTTTATTTTGGTCTTATTTGTTATTGTGTTCTTTTGCATTTTCCGAACCACAGGGAACTCTAAGGGACCTGACAAAAACTCCTTTACCTGGACACAATTCTTCATTTAATAGGAATGAGGTAAGCAATCATGCAGTGAGAAAAAAGATTGCTATTGATTTTTTTCTCATCAGCTTTCAGGAACTCAGTTCTTTTGCGTAACAGCACAAGCTTGATTTTCCACTTCTTGAATGATGTGCAGAATAAAAGCTTAGGCCAGGCAGGTAGTTCTTAGATTGGCAAGAGACATTGACGATTCACAATGTTAGACCTTTACGTATCGACCCCAGTACAGACTGATTCCATGTAAAAGGAGTGACAGGGAGCGCTTGCCTTAAGATGTAAATTGTAAGAGTCGGTTTTTACCGCAGTTTAGCAACAATCCTGACACGAGCATTTTGTATTTTACCCTTTCTATATTGGCAGAGTTTCTTCATTCTTGCTCTGTGACAGATAGCTAAAGTGTCTACCCTGGAGATTTTGATTAATTTTGGGTTGATGAACTGATCTAAGGCCCTCCCTGATGTTGTAATGTGTTTAAATGGATCAAAACTGTTTGTGTAATCACTTTCCGCAAAAGGACTAGAAATTGCTCTGTTGTTAATATTTAACTCCTCCCTGTCTGGAGCATGTAAGAAAGGGGATTTTTTTTTTTTAATTGATAACCCCATTTGCATTGGTTCTTTATTCGTATTTTAAAGCAAACCTCTCTTCCGTTTCTCAGACTTGGGTATAAAATTTCACTGTACAGATTACAGAGCTTGCATGAAAGAAAGTAATGGAGCAGCCTTACACTCTTCTCGTAGAGTATGCCATGCCATTCTACCAAAATGTGATTGAGTTTGTCAGTCAATGTTACATGTTTTCACAAGTCACTTGGACATATGATTATGGTGTCCGATAAAGGACTGATATTTTTGCCTCCTACGAGGGACTTGAGTGGTCTTCTGTTGCTATTTTCTGGTTGCAATTAACTCAGTGATACTGTTGGAATTAGTAGATATAACATAATACTTAATTATAGCATAATTGAACATCAAGTGGACGTATAATTTAGTTTTTCCCCGATAGAATCACCAGTTTTCGGATCCTATTATGAAGAATCCAACTAATCACCATCTATACTGCTACTTTGTCCGTCAATTTCATCTTCATTGCAATTGGTCAAGTCAGTTTCATTTTCTTCATTGCATTTGATTAATGCTCGATGGTGATTTTTGCATTTGAGAACCACCACAATTTTTGCCTGGGCTCTGCTTTTTGTATATGGCATTCTTTTTTCTGGTGATCATCGATGGCGATTTTTGGTTTGTTTCTAGATATGTTCTTTCAGAGAATATTTTAGTATTTACACATTTTAAATATATATCTGAATTAAAGATTAAATTAGATTTTCATACTCATATTAATGGTTTTTTTAAAACACATAAATATTCATTTTCAAATCCATCACTATTTCCATCAAACTCTCTCACTGTACCAAGCCTGCTCTAAAGTGAAGAGGCAATATCTTGTCTAAAATTTACATCATGACATAAAAACCTTGACATGACACTCATTAAACATCCTACAACCCAAGAACCGCTATGATCTTCTACAGAATGAATGCTGTCATTGTGTCAAGCTGCTGCCTGCCCACAAAAAATGAAAGCTTGGATGAGGGTTTGAGCCGCACGAGTTTGATCAGGAGCACCAGAAACGATAACCAATCCCTCTGAGGCCCCAGGATTTGGATCATGAACCACCAAATTTGCACCAGAGATCTGAGGAAATCTCAAATGTTAAAACACTACAAGCTGAGTGAAAGATATTATGGAAAGCCTGACTTTCAGCCATTGGATTATCTTGAGATTCATCATAATATTTGGGAAGATCAATAGTTGGAAGAATCACTATAAAATTTTAAGGAAGGAATGCAATCACGCATTGCTCATTTATTGTGAAACTTTTTAGTAGTTACATTCTTTCATTGAAACCTCAGTGATTCTCCTGTAATAATATACTGTTATGAGAGAATCCAAGGGCTGAGGGCTCAAGCTCTCCACAGCCCAAGGTAAGAAATTAGACAAGTCAAGAAAACAGACCTGCTGGATCTGAATTAGGTTGCTATTGTTATCCCCATGAATATGGGTTAAATACATTTGGGGGATCGTGACCTCCACAGTGGTGCTCGCCATATTGTGTAATGGATTTTCATTCCTGGAAATAACAATCATTTTGCATAAATATAAGAACAACCAGAGCTAAATAAAGGATATTCTGCTTATTCTATAAGCTACCATCATCCAATGAAGCATATCAACTAAAAATCTAATCAAGCTCATCCAAAGAAATATCAAACTAATGCTGGGAAAAGGGAGTGAAGGAGAAAGGGAAGGGAGAACTCATGGTCAAGACGGGGTTAAGGCCTGAAATGATTACAGGAAGCTGAGTTATGTGAGTGTACTGGGCAGTCAGAACAATTACCAGGAAAGGTTAGATGAAAAATTCGCCTAATTAAAGAAGTAGAACAACTTTTCTAACATATTCAGTTCCTTTAAAAGATCAACAGGCTCAAAGAATCACCTTCCTGGAGGCATATTTCTGGGAGTCACACTGGAAGCATCAGCAGCTCCCCCCGGATTTCCCCTGCTAACTGCCTGAAAACCATAAACCAGAATAAAGTTCCTAAGAGCATACACAGGGAAAAGGGAAAAGTCAAAAGAAAACGTTGCAAACCAAGGCTTCACATCAAAACCAATTCTGTAAGCACGAATAATCCACAGATTCTAATCACCAAAAACTGACCTGCGGGTGCCATGATCTTGGAGAATTTGGTCCTTCATATCCACGAGGATAGGGAACTCGATCCATGTTTGGTGGACCACGACCCGCACCATGAAAATATGACTGTTGAGGATCAATCGGCTGGGAGGGAACAGCAGAATGGTCAATTCCATGAGGAGGTCCAACTTGAAGGGGGTGACTAGAGGGCATCGGATGATTTCTTGGCCTATACAAAGGAGGAGGCATTTCTGAGAATGGTGGCATATGTTGTGGTGGGCCAAAATTTGGAGGAGGTGCCTTTATTGGGAAAATGGTTTCTCGAATTCTACCCGTTATGTGAAACAAAGCATCCTGTACAGATTGTGGATTCCCAATAACCTGACATGAAAGCACATTTTATTCAATATCCTAAGAGTCTGCAAAAAACTGAAATTCAAATTATTTTACAAAACAAGGTATGAGCATGCCTACAGCAGAATTACAAAGCAAGAGCTAGATGTGACATCTGGTGTCATGATCCATAACATAATCAATAATTAGAAAATTATCATACAAAGAAAATATGCGACTACCATAACACCATGACACAGCATAACATCTTCATGCCAATTACATTGAAAACAGAAGACAGTACACAGGACATCTAGTACATCAGTAGTCAGTGAAAAATTTATCAGCTACCTTAGCAGCATAAGCCAAGAATGGAACTGCAGTGGTATAAAACTATAAAAATTATAAAGTCTAGTTAGGCAACAAGATAAGAGAAGACAAACTGCCTCTTTCTCAAGGATTATGAAAATCAACAAAAATCAGAAAGAAAAAATACCTAACAGAAAACAAGGAAAGGAAGACTTTTCAAATAGAGAGGAATATAGCATTTTCCTGAATAAGTTATTTCCAGTGAAATAAAATACAGCAACCTTTTGTGAACCAAACATGGATTTGTTGAGTGAGTCTCATATAAATTTCCAGAATTGTCAACTACCTGTACAATTTCCTCATTTTGGAAAGCACATTTAATCTGTTCCTTAGGAAAAATACGTATATTAGCACCAGTGGCTCTTCTCATTTCAGAGATAACAGAACCTCCCTTGCCCAACAAGCAACCTATCTGCTGTGAAGGTACAAGCATCCTAGCAACAGGGGCAGCACCTGGTTCAAATCCAATCTCTGCAAGTCTACAGTGAACACGAATAACAGCATCCTGTGCAGGGGAATGCTTTTGCTCTGGATTCTGCAGAAAATTATGAGATAATATCCAATGCAACATCATTACTAAATACAAGGCATACAATGAAAAAGTTGTAATGATCAAACATTCTGAACAGAAATTCACAAAATAACCAATCTGAAGATGGAATGAATCAAACCAGGTAGTGATAAAGAGATTTCTTACAGAAGAAATCAGCCCTACTTCAACTTTCTGATAGAAGCACTTACAAAACAAAAAATTGACACATTAAACCAGCTGATGATGATGATCTCAACAAACAACTTCTGAAGTCCCGACCAAGAAACTCTTTAAGATCAACATCATTTTTTTTTTGGATAAATATCAAGTGGGCAGATTTTCTTCTACCAAGTGTCAATAGAGAATTATAGAAGAAAATTGAACCACCAAATATTGCAAAGCTATTTCCTTCAGGTAACTCAACATTAAAAGAAAAAAGAGAAAAAAAATAACTCAGGGAAACTTCAGTCATTTGCAAGAGTCAACACAGAAATCATACATGAATTGGACCAAGAAAAAACATTATTGTGCAAATATAATCGATATAAAAATAGAGTTAATTCACTGCTGTCAAGAATCAGATATATCCCCACAAAACATCAAAAGGATTATGACTAGAGATACTTAAGAGCTCATGCCTCTCGAGCAGATATAACAACAACACGCTCATCTGAATCAGAATCAGCAATTTTGATAGATGCACCAGTCTCACTTTCCAAAGACCGCACTACAGAGCCACCTTTGCCAATAAGACTACCAACTTTATCTTGTTGACACAACAACTTAAAGACAACCTCCTCTTCCACAAACATTCGATGACCCGTCCCAATGCCTGTAGGCCCTGGAAAAGAAGAATAACCTCTGGAATGATGATCATGAGCATATATGCCAGATGCATAACCCCGGTGAGGATAAGGATCAACCTGTGCTGGTGGTGCAGCTCCATGGAGTCCCCCAGAAGGCTTAAAAGCACCAGAATTGACAGCATCAACCCTTGGGTTATCCTGAAGACAACTTGAAACAGAAAGGAGTGCCTTCTTGACTGCTGTCAAGTGTCCTGTTATCTGCATGTACCATAAGATGACCTCAAGATTGCTGTGACATAAGAAAAGAAAAGGAAAAGGGGACTTTGTGGAAATAAATACGGTTGAGACATACTAAAATTGGCAAACAGCACAAATTAAGGCTTTTATATAAGAAATCAGAAAATGGTGCATTATTTCATTCCGTAGAGGAGCTTATACACACATGATGGATATTATGACAGACCAAGTCTCTAACCAAGATTGTCAAATTCGCGAGTTTAAATGAACCGGGAGATATGTAAACTTAGATCATGAACTCATGTCGCAGACACACAAGAGTATACCTTTATCAATAAATAGGTATTGCATTATAAAAATTTAAATAAGTAAAACAAAAGATCTTAAAAAATGTAGCATAATCATTTACTTTAAAATAAATTCTTTAAATTCCATAATTTATGATACTTAACATAAAAATTCAAATAAAGGCTAAATATAGAGTTTCTTGGACATAATTAAATTTAAAAAATTATTAATGCTCCATAAATCATAATACTTATTATACTAAATTATTTTTAAATAATACTAAACATTATTTATGCATAATGAAACTCAGAGCCATTATCCTTCCTCAATTCAACTCACGTTGAAGCATCAAATTAATGCGAGTTACGCAAGTATTAACGTGGTGTGAATGAGTTTCACATATAGAACTTCCAAGCTCAAACAACCCAGACAAACTTTTACATTTTCTCCCCTTTTCTCCATGACATTCCCTTTAAACTTGTTATTTCAGCTGCACATTTGACGTGATACACATCATCCTTCAGTTCTCAATGTAAAGAAGATGATTATCTCTTGACATTGAACATTCCACAGTTGGGGAAATGCATTACGCAGTGGTGCATTTGTATCATAAGCGATAATATTAGAGGAAAAGCAGATCCTATTCAGCATGCACATAGCAAATCACATGAAGAGTTATACAGTTGCTGAGCATACCCCTCCTTTGTAAATTTTTTATGATTTAAACAGAGCAAAACAGGACAGATCTAAGTACTGTATATTACTTGAAAAAATCTTGAAACATGACAATCCCAACAAAAACGTAATTGACACTATAATTTGAATCTCCAGATATTGTTTCAAATAATGCACAACCAATGAGGAGCATCCCGTTTAATGAATGCGCATGTAAAACCATCAATGAAAATAACACCAACTCCTTGAACAAGGAATATTGTTTTGGATATTACGCCTCATACGTAGGAATCGACAAGCTTCAAGGCCCAGCATTGGGTGCCCTTTCCTTTTCATTCTACTCCCCTCCCCCAAATGTCACTTTTTAACCTAGATTTTCCCCTTCTTGTTGAAGGAGTTCTTTTGCGTTAGCAAAGACAAAGATACAAGGAAGAAAATGATGCATTCAGGAGTCATTTATGCCTAAGAGTACTGCTATAATCAGCCCTCTCATCTTTTAGTCATGTTCATAAATACTAAGTTAAAACTCAGATGATTTAAGGCACATAACCACATTCGAATGGGACTTTGAAAAAATTATAAGTTTAGTTAAATGGAATTAACATACTGAACTAACATTACAGAAAACAGGAATGGAGAAACAAGAGAGCGAGAATAAAGAAAAGCACCACCTGAATCAATTCATCTCCCGGAGATGCACAGGCTGGGAGTTGATCCTTGGGCAAAACCCTGATCTGAGCTCCGGTCTCGATCCTTATTTTCTCCACAATCTTCCCTCCTCTCCCAAGCACACACCCAACTTGATTACTCTGAGCCAGCAACCTACAAGTTACCGAATTCTTATTCTCACTACCACCACCATTATTAATAATGTCCTCAGGTTTGTCCTCATCCACCCTCGCCATCTTATCAAAAACCCTAATCAAAGCTTGCTGAGCAGGCGAGCCATCATCGCAATCACCGGCACCCGAATTCGAATTGTTACATGAAAGGGAACCATGCTGCTGGTCAGCACCATAAGCAGAGTTGGCATTGTAAGCAATAACAATGACACGCTCGTCGGAGGAGGCAGCAGCAGAGTCATCAACGTGAATTCTGGCTCCGGTAAGCTCTCGAAAATGACGAATGACAGAACCGCCCTTGCCAATGAGGGCGCCAGTCTTAGAGGCCGGACATAGAATACGGAAGACAATGTCGGAGGGGGAGGCGGCGGACGGTGAGGGAGCCGGCGGAGGGTGGGGGCGGCGCTTGGGGTTGGGAGTGGGGAGGTCAAAGGTGCGATCAGGTGGACGCTTGTTAGAGCCGAGAGAAGGGTCCATATTCCATACACAGAAACAGAAGCGAGAGTCAACAGAGAGGGATTTGCATTAACATGAAATTTGGCAACTTTGCAATCGGAACTGGATTCCCTTCACTCTGTAATCCGGTGGAGCAGTAGCCTGACACGTGCTAGTGAACAGTTCTTACAAAGAAAGTTAATCAAACCAGCTCATTCCTAGGAGATCCGGAACCTAACAACGCTCGTGATTAAGGTTTGCCGAGGTGACTTTTTTAATAAAAGTAAATTTTTTATAAAATGATTTTTGGAAAATAAAGTGCTGAAAGAAATCAGAATGTTAAATTATGTAAAGTAATTTATATTTAAATTAAAAGAAACAAAAGTTAGAACGTTAGATAGTAGTTAATAACCGGTGTTTAAATAAATATTTGATTAGTAGATTTTGGGTATCAAATGACTTAGACATAAATCTTATTAAATAATACATATATATTTATATATAATTTAATAGTACACATACATATTTTAAAATATTTATTATAATTAAATAATTTATTTAATTTTTAATAATTTCTCATAAAATCAAGTAATTTTTATATTAAAAACCGAATGCCATAATTCATATGGATTATTGCTTCTTGACTTGAATATGAAAGTTAGTTAACTTTTACTTGAGAAATTAAAGAAATTAAATAAAATAATTAAAAAAAATTTATATTTATTATTTTTCTCAAAATCAATTTGCTTGGCTTTATGTGCAATCTAGGAGCGATGAGGAGTTTCAATGCTAAGTTATGGGTTATTATCTGGGGTCTGAAGATCGCATGGGACAAGGGCTATAGACATGTTATTGTGGAAAGCGATTGTGTGGAACTTGTGGAGATTCTGTGCTATAGGAGTTCTGAAACAGTGGAGCAGGAGGAACTTATTTGTACCACTAGGGAACTACTCGATCAAGATTAGAAGGTCCATGTTGCATGGTGTCGTCAGGAGGCGAATTGTGTGGCAGATCTGCTGGCCAAGGAGTCTCTGCATGGAACCTCGGGGTTGATTCAGTTCTCAATGCCACCGGCATTCATTCATGAAGCGTTGCGTCAGGATATTCGTAGTATTGTGCTAAGTACTTAGTTTTGAGCTTTTAATATATAAAAAAAATGTAATTATATGCATAAATAAATATTTTTAAGTATGGTATTTAGTTTTTTTAATCTTTCTACCAAAAATCAACTAACTCTTATAATAAAGATAAGAGGTAATATAGTAATTTTAAGACACAAATAAAATCAATTACGCCTGCAAACGAGCTCGCTCTCCTCTTTTTTTCTTTATACCTCTTCTATCTCTTATTTTGCTTACAGTGGTGCAAGAAGCAAATTAAAATGGCTTTCACAGCGGTGTAGCTTTTGGCCAACAAGCCCTTCCAACATAACGCTAATTCAAACACTAAGGTGGAGCTGCAATGTGTTTGAGATAAACTTCATTCAATGAGAGGTTAAAAGTTACTCAACTTTTGGATTAATATTTGAAGCACTATCAAACATTAAATACGGATATTTTTCTTATAGTGAATTCAAATCTTAATTTATTGAGTTGTAAATGATCAGTTCCTTCCGTTAAAACCAGATTGATAAAATTTTATCGTTTTAACTTCATAATAAAAGTTGTTTTAAAAACGTAATTTGTTATATTTTTTATTAAATAATAAAAAAAACACAACTTCATCAAGATTGCACGTGCCAAAATTACACTAACATAGGGGACATATCTATGTGGGAAAATTTCATATTCCTCCAGTAAAATCTGAAATTTCACTGCATCCTTATGGAGGCAAAATGAAATTAAAGTGTAAAGGTATTAACCCTAAAGAAAAAGAAAAAAGGTTTAGAGCTTATCTTTGTTATAAACCACTCTATTTGTGCTGTGAAATTGTTAATTC
>QFDD01003640.1:0-17084 GCA_006871305.1 Vachellia collinsii
CTTTTCCATTTTCTTTCTTCAGCCGCCGCCCACGTGTTTTCCCTTTTTTTTTTCTCTTCTTCTTCTTTCTTTCTTTTCTTGCTTCCTTTTTCGTCTTCTTCCTTTTCGTCCTTCTTCTACTTCTGCACACCCATGACTCCCCTTTTTTTTTTATATAATATAATATATTATAATATAATATAATATTATTTATTTCACTATTCATTTTTTTTTATTATTATTATTATTTTTTTTTTCAAATAATTATTTTCTTAATTATAATTAAAGCATAAAATTTAGAATGTTACAGTAAACTTGAACAGTTTTATTTTCTAAAACATTCTCTTTTGAAATTACTCTCTTCTCCCTCCTTGATCAGTGCACCCCTTCCCTCTTACACCATACTTTCTCTCTCCTCCTCCATCACCAAAGGAGTGAGCGCCTATTTTCTGGCGTAAGTATGGAATCAGTTGAGAGCCATGTTCCCCCGGTGGATATGATTTATTTTGGTTTTTCCATTTTTCTGGAAAATTATTCAGACTTTGTTACAATGTTATTGAACCCAAATCATATCGGCTGAGTTGGGGTTTTCGCAACTTGGGCAAACTCAATTCAACACGGGGTAATCCGGTTCAACTTGATTGATCCGTTTAGTTGAGCTCTATTTTGAGCATTGTGGCATGAGTTTTAGATTTTTTGTTTGTATTCTATATTTCTTGAACTCTATTTTAATTTTATGCTTTAAGTTCCTTGGATATTTTGTTTGATTTCTATATATGTTTAGAATTTTTAATTTTAGACTGTGTTAGTGATGAGATTTATTTTAATTTTTTTAATTTCTTGTCAATATAATCTTGGGTTGATTTTAATCTAACCTATAGAACCTTAACCTACTAAATCGTATCGTCCTAACTCAGTTTCACATCCTGTCCGGGCGATAACCTTACTTTCTCGACCCACGGGCGATAATTGTCTTATCGTTAACAAAAGCATAACAATTTTATTTTAAAAAATGACATTGTTTTATAAAAAAAAAAAAAGAGAAAGTATATAAATTATAAATGCAATGTTTTTCATTTTTCATATCAATCTTTATATCAAAATAATTTGTAATTATTTTTTTTAAATGGATAGTTTGAAGGGATTTTAAAAATAACAACCTTTTTTTTTATGAAAATTGATTTAAAAAAATAATTTTTTTTAATTTAAGGGGAGGGGGTGGGCTCCCCAAAATCATTCACTTGAAGAATGAGTTTGAGGGTTTTAAATTAAAAAATATATATCCCCAAACAGGTGAACAAGTTTGGGGACTTTTTAATAAAAAAAAGGTTGTACTGAACTCGTTCAACAAGTGAACGAGTTTGAAGATTTTTTAATAAAAAAAAAAGGTTCTACTGAACCCGTTCAACAGGTGAATGAGTTCAGTACAAATTTAAACTTGTTCACCTATTGAATGAGTTTGATTGTAGCTTTTAACTAAATATTTTTAAAAGTGTAGCATTTGATTAAATTTTTGTCACTGTTCACGTATCTAGCTGAAAAAACCCCATGTTCCCTCCTGTGGGTATGATTTATTTTGGCTTTTTCATTTTTCATTTTGGTGTAAAATTATTCAGACTTTGTTACGATATTATTATTATTGAACCCGAATCAAACTGGCTGAGTTAACCAATAACTCAACAACATGGCCTTCAGTTCAGTCCAACTTGGGGTTATTACAACTCGAGCAAATCCAATTTGTTCTGGAGTATATTGGGTCCAACTTGATCGACCCGTTGAATTGAGCTCTATTTTGGTCATTTTGGTCTGAGTTTTGGATTTTTTGTTTGCATTCTATATTCCTTAAACTCTATTTCAATTTTATACTTCAATTTCCTTGAACTTTTTGTTTACCTTCTATGCTTCAAATTTTTCATTCTGAACCGTGTGAGTGATAAGATTTATTTATTTTTACTTCTTACCGGTTTGCCCTAGGTTGACTCTAATTTAACCTACAAACCCTTGATTCACTGACTCGTACCATCCTATTTAGTTATCTATATGGATTTGATAACCTTGCCTTCTCATCCAGTTGGGGAGCTTTGAAAAATCACTTATCAAAGGCCACACCTTTCACGGCCTTCCTATTCTGATTCTCTTTCCTGCAATTTCTCAAAATCATTTGATTTGAATTTTTTGTTCGCATTCTATGTATGCCTAGAATTTTTAATTTTGGATGGTATAAATGAGCAGTGAGGTTTATTTCAACTTTTTTTATCCGGTTTGATCCCGCTGGCTGACTCCAATCTCTTGACTCATTAACTCCTATAGTCCAATTAACTGATCTCTCCGGGCTATCACCTTGCTTTCTCGACCCAGCGGCGAACTTTGAAAATAAAATCACATGTCAAAGGCCACACCTTTCGCCGCCTTCCTCTTCTGATTCTCTTTCCTGCATTTTCTCAAAATCATATGATTCCTTTCCTTCACTTCAATTTATGAAACCCCTTTGGACAAAGTTTGTAGCTTTCAGCCTTTCTCTAAGTAACCATATAAAACACCCATTTAGCCTCTGAATCCGTTCGCACTTGCAGAAAAGACAACAATGGCTTTCATTTTCAGTATGAGCCTCAAGCTTCTTCTTGCAGCCATGGTTGCCTCAAGCACTCTCCCTCTCTCACTCCCATCCCCCTCCGGGTGGTGAATGATGATGCGGTTCATGAAAAGTGAAAATGGCGAAGGAAGAGAGAGAAAATATGGACGCTGTGCGCGGGGGAGGAGGTGATTGAGGAGGGAGACTTAATGGAAGGGAGTAGAGAGGAATTTACTAATTTCAGAAAAAGGGATCCACAATATGATTTGTTTGGTTTTATAAATTAAGACGGTCCTAGAGGGGATGAAATAGTTGACACTTCATGCACTCTAAATTCACCAAAAATGATGTGGTTCTTTATTAGGTGAATGTAAGAAGTCCTAGAAAGAGTATGCTACGCTATTTTAGTCGAGGGAGAATGACAAAAAAAAAAAAAAAAACCTTCGAAATATGAATGGATAAATCAAGTTGCTCAATATGTTTAATTTTATATCAGACGCAATAGAACAAGTGGGGATATTAAAATTTGATGAAAAGATAAAAATGTCTTAAGCTAAAAGGAAAATGAAAATCTCCTATTATTAACTGGTTATTCCTCATACTCTCCAAGTTGCAATTCATTAAAATTAAGTTACAATTCCTTGCTAAAAGCCATCTCCTATGGTATCAAAAGAAATTATAATTTGATTTTAGCGAATTTCAATTTGAGTAAGGGGATTTGAGAATAACGAGTTAAGAATGAAAGATTTTTCAATATTAAAATAACTATCCTTGGGGACTTGGAAAAAAGGGAGTCCCCTTACCAAATAGAATTCCAATTTGATTTTAGCGAATTACAACTTGAATATATAAAATATTCATATAATAGGAGATTTGCTTTTTCCTTTCAATTCAGGGGCATTCTTATCTTTTTATCAAATTTCAATATCCCTGATTTACTGAGTTTGATATGATATGAGATTAAGAATATTGAACACCATGTTTGTCCTTTTTATATTTTAATGGTTTTTTTTGTCATTTTCCCTTTAATTAAATTGCTACCTACTTTAATCAAGACCGATTTTTTAAATTACTATTAAGAAAACCTACAAGTTTAACTCTTGTATTTCATGTTACGTTCTCCTAAAGCTATTCTACTCTCAAAATTCCGAAACCATTTTGACAATTAATATTCAAAAGTTGGTAACAATGTAAATCATAAATATAAATTATCATCATCGTATTAGTAGCTAATTGCGTGCCTTTTGTCCAATTTTTGTTCTCTTTACACTGTAAGTTTTATTTTACTTCTTTTTTTTTTTGGGCTGACAAGTTCTAAATTTTGTTAGAATTAAAAAAAATTCTCATTTTAGACTTCATTTTCTTAAAACTGAATCTCATACCACGCAACTTATGAATCTCATTTTCTCATAAGATGTCATTTCCTGAAACTCTAAGAATCTCAATCAGTTCGAAAGAAATTCACAAATCACAACCTAAACCAAACCTAGAACCACCAAACAAAGAAAGCATCTTCAACCCTCTTTTTATTGTTCTCCTCTTCCTTTCCCCAATCAATGGCCTGTTCAATCCCTGCTCCCACATGATGTGCCTAGGGCTGATCTAGTGGCCAACCTGCCCACACCTGTTGAGATTTTACCCATTTGTTACCAACTTAATATTGGCCTGTGATGAGCGGGTTGACACCCACCCAACCATTATGATTATTAGATATTTTTCTTTTTTTACATTTTAGTCTATTATTTTATTAAGTATTTGTTTGATAGAGATCCAATTGAAGCATGATATGGTTGTCCATTTGTGTATTGTACTTTTTTAAACAATTTCAATTTATGAACTTGTAATGTGAAGTTTGAACATTAAAATAATGGATTGATTGAATTTGTTTAAAAAAGCTATATCTAAACCGGGTTCCTGTAACTCACATAAACCAACCCATGTATCTTTCAACTCGTTTAACAAGGTTTAAATGGCTGAGGCACTAGCCCACACCCATGTAAATTTAAATGGGTGGCCTACGGGTTGAGGCATGAAGGTAACCAACCTACTCATTGCTCAGCCTTAGACGTATCACAAAAGAGAGGCCCAACAACATCAAGAAACTCCATTCAAAACATTATAAATTTGACACCACCCTTTCTTGTTTGCGCATTAAAGGTATCCGTGGGGGAAGGGGCTGTTAAAACTGGAAAAATAAAGGAATGAACTGAGCTATGAACTATACAAAGTAAAACTGAACATACTTCTACGAAGTAGGAGCACTGCCTTCTGAAGGTCCTTGCTCAATTGCAGCACTTGGATCTTCTGCTGGTGGTTTATGTAGCTTCTCTTCACTTTCAGAGCTTCCACCTGCAGTTTGAGGAGCATCAGCCAGAGGTGGGTCAGATAGCACCTGATCTTTTGCTTTCCCCGTAGGATTTTCATTCCCATCATGCGCAGCACTTTCTAACGCCTGAGACGGCGGGACATTTTGAAATGACGGCCCATAACTTGAGCCAGCTCCTGGCATGAGTGCTGAAAGCTGAGCAGCTACAGATCCCGTGGGTGCTGCAGCTGTGGATGCTTGAGCTTGAGAAAGCACTGTCATTAGAAGTTGAGCCAAGAGGACTTGTGGATCATTGACACCTTGTTGGACTTGACTATTAATTGAATTTGCAAGAGCATTAATGTCAATGGAATTAGTCACAGCAATGGTGTTAGTTGGGGGAACTGCTTGCGGCCCTGGTTCTTGGGGCACAGCTTGGTGGCCATGGACACGTTTGAGATTCGATTGGTGCTTTTTACCGGTTAAATGACTGTCATAAACAACCTGTGACTCACATATAACATTACACAACTCACATATGAAAGATAAAACCTGTTTAGGTTTTGGAGGTTCCATTGGCTTTCTTGACCCGTCACTATTTCTCGTATATTTACCTCCTCTGCCTCCTCTCATCTTTCGCTTCATACTGCGACCCCTTGAAGCCGGATCATCCCTGGGTTTTTCCTCAAGGTCATCAGCTGGAACTTCAGAAGCTTCTCCTGTATTGTTCTGCAAATCAAGTTCATTCTTAGGATTGTCATCTGTCGCTCCAGAGATCATATTTTCTGCTGGACACCCTTCTGTCTTCAATTCAAGAGCTTTCTCACCCTGAGTTGTTACATTCAATTGAGAAGAGGGCATCTGGCTACTCTGTTGTCCATTTATGGCTTTACGCCTCTGTAATTCCTCATGTACCTGTAAATTCTTTTTGTGCCGTTTTCCATTCTTATGTTGCTCCATAATCTCAGCAGAATTGCACTCGACCTTGCAAATTTCACACCATAATTTACACGGTGGACGATGCAATGTTGCCACTGGAACTTGTGCTGGAGTAGGCCCAGATACTGACGGTGAAGGTTGTTGTGCCACCGATGTGGCTCCAGCAGCAGCTGGTACAAGTTCAGAAGAATGAGATGGAAAGTGCCTACCACCACCATGGCCACGCCCCCCACCACGGTAAGGGGCACGGCCTCGGGGATTGAAATGGCCACGACCACCCCGTCTAAATGGTCTACCACCCCTGCTGCCACCACCTCTGTATCGGGACTGCTCAACCTATAGATAAAGCATTCAAATATCAAGTGAAGCAGATATGGGATTATTGCAATATTCAAGCAGAAGATCAATGAACAGAATGGTAAAAATGTGCACAAAAATGACACAATAATCACATGGTTCATGGCAGTGGTAAAACACACAGCAGTCATCACATTGGATGTTTTCAGTAATCAACATAACACACTAAAAAAAATAAGAGCCGCATTATTTACAAGCCAAAATCAGTATAGCTCATGTTGAGCTTACACACATGCATAGAAACCACGCTAATTCATGCAAATTAGTATACATAAATGAACAGCCTTTCAATAAAAAGCAGTCAAAATTATAAAGCATGAGGGTAAGTTTGGTGGGGACAATGGAGGGGAAGGGAAGGTTTCATTGAAACCTTTTTCTTATATGGGAGTTAACAACAAGGGCAGGATATTAGAGAAGGATTTCAAATTAATCTTCTCAAAATCTTCTGATTTACATTTATATATCCTCCAATTTTAGACATCCTGGAGGAGATACTTTTACCAAACAAGGGGCAGAGATTATCATATAACAATCCCTCCCCTTCCTTTTACCCCTGTTTTCTTATGTATTCCTTCCCTTCCATTCTCCCCCCAAGTCCCAACTCGAACATCACCGAACCATCAGAAGAAAAACCAGTGATTCTCTAAAGCTTGAGGAAACTAAGAACAACAAAAGTATCAGCCGAGAAAGCACTGCTTAAGGAAAGGCAATAACAGGTCCAGTGAGGTTATATACAGAAGAGACTCCTAAAAAAAAGGAGACACATATAGGGATAATGTAGCCTCTAAACTTGTTTTAGGGAAGCCTTTTAAAACTATTCCAAATTGCATCAGAGTTAAATATACATATAAAAAAATCCAATTTTTTTGGGTGAAATATTGCCATGGTTGACATTATATTGAAATGCTAATAACCACAAATATTATAGAAAATCAAATGCCTCTAGACGCTCATCAATGAACAGCTTAACAAGGGTCCACTTGGATCTCAGAATGAACAACGAAAAGGAAAGCAAGTGAATTTGGCTAAGATCCCTGCCTCATAATCTACCAATCAAGACTTTTTTAAGCTTTCCTTCACTTTGCTCATTCTTAAATTTTATTGTAGGATACTGACAGCATCTTAGTCCAGCTTTCATTAATGTTACACCATCCCATATCCTACTTGTCTTGTGGCCTCCTCACATTCTTTTAGGAAATATAGCAACACCAAACTAAAACTGAAGCATGCAGGGATGTACCCTAAACTAATCAAATATTGTATTTCCATGAAATGAAAACCAGGCTTGTTGCCGATAACACTTGATCTATATGAACTTCCCCTGTTATGGTTGAGTTAATATCAATGTCCCAGACCATCTCTTCAGAGTCAAAAGATTCCAACAATAGACCCATCCACCAGGAATTCTGGACCCAATAAACTCACTGCGGCCATGCCAATCCACATTTTATCAGCCTCAAAATCCTGTCGATCAAGCAATCCTTCATAATGTTTAATTTAGAGCCTTGGAAAATGCTCAAAGCTTCCCTATGTCTGAAACTGAGCACAAAAGACCCTCTGACAAATGAAGAAATAACAGATATTAAACAAAAATTATATCCACAACAAACTAGTAAGTGCAAAATTTTCCCTTACTTAACTGCAAGGCATCATGTGATCAATTGAAAGTGCCAGTCAGTTAAGGAGAGAAACAAGAAAGCAAGTGGTTCAGGATGAACATGTTCACAAGCCACATTACACACAAACCCAGCTATCTGAATCAGCAAACTGCCAGTGCAGATGGGTTTGAAGAGTAAGCCAACAAATTTAAAGAGAAAACTTGCAAAGGATGACCATTTCCCAAATCAGCTCTAAAGCAACCAGCAAAGACCCATCATGATGCATCACTGATAGGAAACCATTGGTAAGAGCAACGCTACAATGCAACCAATATCTTTCTCTGGTCACTTTAAGGAGCTGTGGCCAAGTTTGCAGTAGTATTCTCAACATCTTCTGATCTGACAGTTTTAGATGAAAAGCCAAGGATTTAATACCTACCAAAATAAACCTTTGTCCAGAGATTGTCCCAAAAGACCTGGAGGGAGCAGGGCAAGATGCTCTATCTAAAAGCATAAAAAACGTCATGAAACTGTCAGAAAAGGCGCAAATCTTCAATTAGACCTTCATATAATGCATTTTCAAACATATTTGTATTTAGTAGTAAACCAAGGAAGTTGCATGGTCATCTTGAAGCAGATATGCAGAACCAATTCGGATAGCAACAGAATTATGAGCATGTTTGGGAACAACTTCTAAAAGCACTTTCATGCAAGTCGAGACAAAACTCCTCTCACATACTTATATCGAATTGCATACAATCACTTTCTAAAAGTTGTTCCCAAACATGCTCTATATCCAATAATGGCCTAAGTCAGTCTGGAACTATTTCAAGGCATCTTCTTTCAGCTCTACTCAAGTGACTTGCCACAAATTAATCAAATACCATGGCTAATTGTCTAAGAAGCATGGATATGTCCCAAGAGGAGCCACCTTCATGCCTACCACAGGTCAAAAACTCAGTAGACATGACATGTCACTTTAAATTACAAATAAACACTTCACAATATGTCATGTCACAGTGTCCACATATGGGTCCATGCTTCCTAACTAATTGGCATAACAGAACATGCCACTTCTGATGATCTCAATATACAAACATCAAAAGTAGAGCCTGCTCTGGATCTGAAACATGATGCCAGGCTTTTGTTGGGAACAAATATATGAAAGTCCACATAACTCCAATTAAACTAATCTCATTTACAGCCACCCAGCAATCAGATAGAAGTCACAATGACTTTCCTTTTTCCCCAGCCATCTTGCCTGATAGGATTACTAGGAGTTGATGCACAGATGACACACATAAATGTAAAGCAACAACTCCCAACAAACAATGAATTTCACATTGTTATCATGAAGTACTTCTTCGAAGATGATATCTTATGTTCTCGACTGTGCTCTTTAATGTTATCCTTTAATGTAATTGTGAAGGTAGAGGAGCCATAGAAATAGATACTCAGATTTTAATAATCCTCTTCCATTTACCAAAAGCTATCAATTAGCAGTTTTAGAGAAAGCTATATAGAAACACCACAGTGTTCTTGAATATCAGCTAAGGGAAATCTTGATAGTGATAACGCTTCTATGAAGCTATGCATATCTTCTTTGTAAGCATTCACCTCTCATTAATATCTTTTTTAGTTCTACAAATTATCTTGGAAAATAAGGTGAAGTTGTGAAAATGCACACAGATTAGAAAGTTAGTATGTACTGAGGAAAGATGAGAGGCACCCTCTAAATGCCACAACATTAATAACTTTTGAAACAGTATGCATTTTCGCAGCTCCAACTATAGTTTAACCAAGATAATATGCAAAACAAAAAAGACAACAATGGAAAGAGAGTGCAGGCAAAAAAATTATGCATAGCTCGTAGAAAAATTATCACCATCAATTTCTTTCATAGAAAAATAAGAGAACATTATGGTGTTTTGATACATAGCTTTCTCATCCAAGTAATAGATTTTGACAAGTGGAAGAGGATCATTAAAATTTTGATTATCTACCTTTATGGCTCTTCTATTTCTACAATTACAAATCAGTGAAAACAATGCAACTGAAAAGGTTGGAAAGACAAACAAGGTGAAAGAACACAAGCAAGGAGGGTAGCTATATAACATCTTGTCTTTCTTCACTCCCGGTCCTTCATGATAAGTTGGATAGGTTTGATATAGATGTTGACTAACACAACATTTCAGAAAAGAATCTTCAAGAGTCTAGAGATTCATAATGAAATGACTCTTTCCATTTTTTTTTCCCATGACAATCACTTCCAAAATCTTAGCTTTTGGAGTATCATTTTGCATCAACCTAAAAAAAACCGACAAACAAAGACTCAAGGTAATGTATCAAACTATCAATTAGTACCTTAACATGGATACATGATACAGTGTTGTTTCTACCTAAATTTCCAATTGACATTAAAAACCAATGGGAGTGAGCACAATGACAATAGAATATATTGATAGGGGAAGTACCACGGCAGTATCTTATATTCCCCTTTTCATTTTGTTTACAGTAGTGGATAGAATAGTGTCATTTCCCAACGCAGTCAAGGGAACTAGAAAAGATGTATCTTCCATGGCATATAGAAATTTGCTTCTATTGTATTTTGCATTCTACGGTATATAAGAACTCCTTTTCTCAGTATAGCAATTAAAACTTTAAAAGCTGTTATGGAAGTTAAACAAGCAATATTATGTATTGTTAATAAACCATAAAAGGCATAATGGGAAATACCATGGTATTAATGTTATGAATGACACTAAAATATTGCCATCTAATGACACCCAATATCTTGATAACAGTGCAAGCATCAACTTAAATGACACATGAGCCCCAACTTAGTAGGCTCAAGATGATAGTTTACCAATCATCTCCGTCACATTGATAATCACAAACAGTTAGTTCCCACGAGGATTGGAATGATTACAAGAATAACTTAGGACCCCACCCTGTTGCTCTTACCCCCCAAAAAAAATATAAGGTAAACATATTGTTTTATATCATGCAAAAAAACAAAATCATATAAGTGAAGATATGATTCAAAAGAATATTCATGAAGAAGATTTCAAGCACTTAACTTAAATAAGGATTGTGGTAGGCCTTTAAAATTAGGATTTGGGAGGAAAATGCTTGAAGAAATAACTTCTGCCCCTCTAATTACATTGCATTCAACAATTACATTGTTGAATCAAAATATAGATAATTGACAAAACAGGGTGAAGCTGACTTATAAAAATCCCATTTTATGTCCATCATCAAGTAAATAAAATATGCCATCCCAACAAATGCACTTTACAACAAAAGCTAACTCCAATACACACAAATCAACAACTCATTGAAGAAGAAAAGTGAAAAGAGTTAACAAGAATGACACAGAATAGCAGTTTACATTTTTTTTTCCATGTATAAAAATTATATAATTCAGCTCAATTTTCTAAACTAGAAGTATTTTATCAGCATATCACTGCTTGGAATTCACTGTCAAAGTTATTGTCTCCACACATTCCATAGATGAAGCTAATATTTTTTGCTCTTTTAGCCACATGATGAAATTGACACATGTTCACTCTTTCAATGGCGTTAATGAACAGAAACAAAGATGCGTGTATTGATATATTGATATAAACCACAAGCAATGATGTTAAACTTAAAATAATATACATGAGTGAAAAAAAACCCACTATTATAAACACTAAAGATTCAAAGGGATTTATCAATATATAAACAAAGTATCAACACAAAGTTGTACAATCTAATGTCACACTCTTGTAATATCAGCGGCAATGCAACACTCTTGTCAATGCAAAAACCAGAACCTTATGCGAGCGGCTATTGTCCACGATTAGGCGGACTAGATAAGGGAAAGGGTCGAGGTAGGCATGCGTCAAACGATGCGATAATTGCAAAGAACAAAAAAATTTTACCGGAGGATTCCCAGTAAACTGAGTGAGTTGCGAGAGAGCAGCTATCGCCACAGCAGCAGCTGCTGGATTCATTGCACCGCCGAGCGCCGCACCTGAATCCTGGTTCGGAAACTGTTGATTTTGAATCTGAACCTGTTCGGGAGGTATTGGGACCCCAGGAGGGTGAATGGAGGTGGGTTCTTGCGGGTATTGCTGGTGGGCATATGGATTTCCTTGATCTTGATTGGCATAGTATGCGTATTGCTGGTCGTATTGTTGATTGTAGCCGTAATAGGGTTGAGAAGATTGATCAAAGGCTTGACTTTGAGATGAGTCGTAGCCTTGTTCCTGTTGTTGCTGATGCTGTTGGTATGTAGAATAATCCATTTGTCCAGATAGAGATCAGATTAGGGTTTGTCAGGGGTTTTACTGCATCTAAATGATAATGCTATCCTGCAAGAGAGACGACGAAATGCGTTCGGCTTCTCTCCTTTTCCCTTTTGGTCTGCTGCCATCCGCGGCCTTAAATTGGCGCCCCTAATTCGATCTTTTCCATGTTAATGATTAATGTGAATATCGACCAGGCCGCACAAAAATTATCAACAAATATAAAAATAAAATGATAAATAAGATTTAGGTAAAATTAATCTTTTTTCTTATACATTTGTAAATCGCTCTATTTTCACTCAATAAAACTCAATTCTCATATTTTTGATTTTGTTGTAAATTTGTTGTTGAATTTTGATTCATTATAGTTTAATCCTAATATTTTTAACTATTTTATAATTTAATCATTATCTTTATTAAATACATAATTTTATTTTTCTAAAATACAAAAAGTAAATTATAAAATGGTCAAAATTATAGGGATTATGTTATAGTGAATTAAAATTCAAGAATTAAATTATAACCAAGTTAAATTATAACAATTGAGTTACATTGAGTGAAAATGCAGGGACTAATTTACAATCGATTAAAAACTTTATAGATCAAAAGAATAATTCTCTCTAAAATTTTTTTGTTATCAGTGCAATAAAAAATTATTATATTCATAATCTTCTCCTTGCATTTATTCATAAAACAGTAAAACTACTATAGACTCGTGCAGTGCGTAAAAATAATTTCTATAACATAAATTTGAAAGATTATTAATGTATAAGATAATTTATTCTTGAAGAGGTCTAATTTTATATGATAGTCTAATAATTTTTTAAAAAATATTATTGGTGACAGTCTTTCAAACATGTTTGTATACTATTTTATCTCTTACCTACCTATAGATTTCAGCAACGGTTCAAAAAGTTGACCTATTCGAGAATCTCTAGATCTACGTTTATTTTTTTTAGTGATATCATTATTACTTATTTTCAAGTTGGTTAACTATATACTTAATCCTTTAAATTTCATCGAGTTTCAATTTAATTCCTTATATTTTAAAAGCAGATTTTTAATTCTTTCAACTCAATAACTTGAATGGAAAATACAAATGTGTCTATATTTGACACTTGAAGCCATCAACATCAAGAATAAGCAAAAATAATAGTCAAATATGAACTTTTTGTTGTTGTTGTTGTTCATTTTTGTCACAGAAGTCATAATTGTCGTTAATTATAACAATATTATAAGAAATAGTAGTTTATAATGTCCATAATTCACCTATACAATGCACACAGAAAAAGAATTATTGTTTAAATTTTTTTTTCTCACAAAAAAAAATTAAACAATAATTCTTTTCTGTGTTGTATAGGTGAATTGTGGACATTATAAACTAGTATTTTCACAAACCATGGACGGTTTTGAACCATCATCTTGATTCCCCTAGCCATTAATCTGCAAAAATCATTTGTCCTGTGTGCATGCAATGTTAAATTGGTTTCCTTGAAAACTGTCACTTCAATGCATTGAAACTTCCTATCAATAATTTTTTAGACCTATTAGATTTAAGTCATATTGAAATGATCAGCTAACTCTTGTTGTTACAGGAACAAGTGGAGACAAAAAGAGTGGTGACTTTGAACAAAGTTTAATAGTAGTACCTTTATGTTAAGGACGTGATGGTTCAATAAGAAAAACACATGGAATTGACTTTTTTTGACCTGTTATGTTGTCACATGGAACATTGGAGAAAAGTGGAGCAATAATATTATACCTCATTGTATTTGGATAAAAGGGGAGAAAATAATGAAGAAACAAAGTGCATGACATTGATACGGCTAATAATGCCCTTATTTAATTTTTAAACCATTTTTTAAGTCACACAATAAAAATAAATTTAAATAAAATATTAACACCATCAAATTAAAACTGAAGGTTCAATTTGAATGAAATTATTTTTTATATTCTATTTTAAAATCCAGATATTGAACAAAATATATTTCCTCTCAAATTAAAGGAACAAAAATAAACGTGTCAAAATGGTAATAATATCCTTATATCCTGATTTAGTAAACTCAAGTTTTCTTTAAAAAAGCTCTTTTTACGAGAATTCTATCAATATAGAAAATATAAGATCACTTTACATTTACAATAGTGTTGCGCTAAGGAAGCCTAGTATTATAAACATCTTAAAAGATTTAAATTGCATAATGCAATATTCTATCAATATTATTATTTTATCTTTTTATTAAAAATAGAGGGAAAAATACAGGGAGGTGAAAAGTGGGATGAAAAAAATGGAGTATATAGATTTACAGTTTTACCCCCAAAATATTCCTCAATATTAAAAAGATTTTGGAGAGAAAACGCAAGAGAAAATCCCATTTTCTCTAGCCTAGCCGTATTGAAAATCCCATTTAATGATAGATGAACCCCATCTACAAGACCAAATAGGTTTAACAATAGGCTGGCCAAAAAAAAAAAAGTTAACGATTGACTAACCCATATGTTATATTCGATTTCAGTTCGTATCAAATAAATATTGTGATTTTAAGAATATAACATTACTTCTGATTTTTAGTAGAAGATCTAGTTAACTAATATAGGAAAATTAATAAAACTAAATAAATTATTTCAAATTATTTATATTTATCATTTTTTAAAATAATTAGTTTGAGTAATAAATTGATATTTAATTTAACGATATACATTAGTACTTTAAAAAATCATTTAATATATAATATAATTAAGTAATTTATTTAACTTTTTGAATTTTTTTAAATTGGCCAACTGGTTCTTAGGTTAAGAATAGTATCAAAATTAGTTCAACAAAAACCAGTATTGAATTAATGAAAAATGAAAACAAATTGTTTTACCAAAAAAAAAAATGAAAACAAATTCAGTAATTTGCAGCGAACAAATTAAAGCAACGGCTAAAAATCCATTTTAATAGGCGGCTCCATAAGCAGACATTTTACATGCTGTAATCTCTAGTGTATATGATGGAATTCTATATGGAACATGAATCTCTAGACAAAATAATGTCCGAGGAAGAAATAATACATAACCATATACGTTTTCATCTAGATAACAAAAGTGAAGAAGTGAAGAAGTGAAAAGAATTCAGAACTGAAAATATTTTTGTGATGCTAATTAGAGTGAATAATTAAAAAAAATTATGCAAACGTTTTCATAATAATTAGAAATGTTTTTGATTGGAAATCAATATAAAATATAAATTGTTTTTAAAGGATAATTGTTCTTTTGATATGTTGAATGATGACTAAAAATTTTGTTGAATAGAAAAAATTAGAAAGAAGAACAAGAACTAATAAACATTATATATGTATATATATAGAGAGAGAGAGAAAGCAGAAGTGAACTTTAATGATGATAGATGATATAAGACATGTAGAGTGTGCAAAATTCCAATAATTCAATCCAGTTTAATTTAAATAAATAATATACTAAAATTGAACTGAACTAATTAATCGGGATTTAGATTAAGTACTCAGTCTAGTTGGTATAGTTCAGTATGGTCCAAGTTATTTTTTCATTATTTATTCTTAAATTTTTTATATTAATAATAATACGTATTATTATTATTAAATGTTGGAGATCATTGATTTATATTTAAAATTTAATGTTTTAAGGTGTATTTCATATTATTTTTTGTATATGTTAATTTTGTATTATTAAGTTAAAAATTTTGGATCTTAGAGGGGAAAAACAAAGTTGTCTATAACATGGCTGTAAAAGTAGAATTCGTAGGCCCTACTTTAAAAAACCACTACAAGAACGTGTCCCTATATCTTTCATTCTCTTCATATTGTTGATTGATTATGCCAGAGGATCTGTTATTTATACTCACTATTTGCAATGCCCTCATTTTTTTTGCTTAGAGCCCCCGGTATCTAGCCCCCCTTTGGAGAACTGACTAATCCAGAATCGCCCCCAGGATTAAGGGACTTCCCAGAATTCGAGCCCATGATATGATGGGTACACGGCGCCTTGCCTTCCCCTTGCTAATCAGTCGGACCAGCCCTCATGTTGCAATGCCCTCATTTGCTTCAATTCGTGTATATCCCTATATTGTGTGCGTGTGTGTGTGTGTCTATTTAGATAGATATTATGTCATCAGATGCTTTCCTTGACTCTCTCCATGCTAGCCCCTTTTTTTAACGCTCGTTTGTTCCACCGATTCAACTAAATATGAAACTCTTATCTGTATGCATGAATCATTATTTATGAGGGATGGGAACCGCAAGCAAATTAAATGTAGCTAAAGACATTTGTGCTGAAAAGTAGCACTCCCTCCTTTTTTTTTTTCTATAAACAACAACTATTTAAATTATGTAAAATTAACTAACCCTTAAAATTAGTTAAAAGTAATGAATCTATAAGAGATATAACATTTTTTCCCAAATATACCTTTGTTTACAAAGATGGTGACCGAAAGAGAAAATGAATGGAGGAAAAAGATGAGAGAGATCAGACATATAATTAATTGAGGGTAAAAATAGAAGAGTGTATCAAACTTTTAAATAAAGTAAAATTGTCACTTGTATATAGGTTCAAACCCATATGAGAGAAAGTTGATTATAAATAGGATAGGAGGGAGTATCCCAGTGTGAATATGTAATTAGAGTAAACTTGATAATAATATATATCCAAAACATGTTTTCATTGACATTAAACTTCCTAGCACATCAATGTTACAGACTAAGCTCGTGCTTTATTTAGCAGTAGAACCATCTTTAAAGTTTGAAACTTTCGTTCTACTTAAGCGACCAAGTTTTAAACGTAATCCTTAATTTGGGAGCTGTACTGAGTTTTCAGATCATTGAACCTATCCCAGAGCATGACTCCTCCATACTTGGTTGATTGTTTAACAAAAGGCAAAACATGATCTATGAGTTGTTGTGGTAGAACATAGCCACTCCCAGCTGCTTCAGGTGAGGCAGGAAGCCCAACATAAAACTTGGCATTGAAACTTGAAGTCCATTTGTTCCATGAGTTCTGGAAGTTGCTAGGGTTTGCAGAGTTAATCTCAC
>QFDD01003641.1:0-13239 GCA_006871305.1 Vachellia collinsii
AAAATTGAAAATATATTTTTTAAAGTTTAAAAAACTAACATAAAACTTGATATATATGTAAAGGATTAAATTCATGCTTCAACTCTTTGAAAATTATTTGATCATGATAAGAACAACAACATGAATTCAAATTCTAAAAAACGCATTTATTAGAAGAAATAAAAATCTTTATTTTTAAGTTTAAGAAGGGATTATTCTCAAATACAAAGTAATTTGAAGATACCTTGGTAACTTATAAAAAAAATTATACACTCATGATATTTAAATTAAGACCATACTTGCATAAAGTTCCTCATATCCATTATGTCTAGTTTTTTAATTACACATGAAAAGATTTTTATTTTTTCATTCGAAATTACAGTTAAATGATAATATTTTAAAAATAGGATACATAACCATGTATTAATAGAAAACTTAATATAATGAATGTAAATAATTTTAGTTAAGTATTTTTCTTTTAATTAAATAACACAATAAGTATGATAGACGCTTCATGAATCTTTTCACATTTTCTCAAGATCTTAATCAAGGTGCTTCTTCACTAGCACACGCTAATTCTCCAAGAGTGAGCTCCATTAATATGTTAGTTAAACCAATCGTTTCAGAAGGTGGGCCTCTCTAAATGCCAACCACGAAATCATTCTCCACCATATCAAAAAAATCTCCCACCATTCACCATTTGTTTTTCTGTGGGACCAGTTCGATAGATTCCTAAAACAATGGCTCAATCGGCCAGTGTGCCATATATTTAAATATACATCACCATTAAATTTTTCTGGAACCTGACAATAAAAGAAATATAACAAAGACCCAAAAATTGTAAGTAAACATAAGCGGGAAACATTTTCACGACATGTGAGATGAAAATTTTGATGATTTAAAACACAAAAGAAAAAAGAAAAAGAAAAAACTTGTTGAAGACGTCAGCTTTGATCCCTTGTTTAATGTTTAGGGACACTCGAGTAGCAGCTTCACTTAAAAGTAGCTTCACCACTCTGTGAAGGGTTATCCCATTCCCTCATGTATCTTTTCTTCGTCCCTCTGTTTTATACCTTCACAAGATTCATCCAACACATAGAATCATCATATTTAGGGTATAGATCAGAATAGATTCTCAGACTCTCAGAAGTCTCTCTCTGGCTATTATAAGAGAAGACTTTCTTCTGTTTAGTTTTCATCATCACTGACATATATATAATTTTTCTCAGCAAAAAAGAAACAGAAGATTATTAATGGAGGCTAAGACCCATATATGGGAAGTGATGCCATTTATAGTGATGGTGATCATGGAGGGATGCACTATTGGACTAACTATTTTCACCAAAAGTGTCTTAACTAGCGGAATGAGTCCTTTTGTGTTCATTGTATATAACAATTCTCTGGCTACTTTGATACTCTTCTTCTTCTCCTTTCTAAAACACTCTAATGACAGATCTCTGCTGCCAACTTTTTCTCTTTCCATGTTTATGAGATTCTTGTTCCTTGGTGTTACAGGGTATTATATTCTCTTCGACAGTTTTAAGAATCATTATATTCCATTTGAATATATGGTTTCAAATGAATATTCATCGTCTTTATCTTGTGTGTTTTTTATTTTTTTGCCTTTGATGGGTTTTGCAGGATAACTATGACTCAGACCTTTTCATTCCTGGGTCTTAGTTATAGTTCACCAATACTCGTTTGTGCGATTGGTCTTTTGATCCCCTCCTTCAATTTCTTTCTCTCTTTCTTTCTCAGGTGGCTTTTGCAATTTGCCTGCTTTTCCTTTTCGCACTCATTTTCTGGTGTCTTTTTTTATTTTATGATGATAATCTGCTTGATCCGGCTTCACTGATCTACTATTTTAAGGAAGAAAGATTTAAACATTGGAAGCTCTGCCATGTTATTCCAAATGATGGGTGCTCTGATATCAATAATGGGAGCATCTCTAGCTGAGTTCTTCAAGGGTCCACTGATAAGGCCCTCTTCTCACCAACTTCGCCATGCCAAGCACTTCTTCGTCTTCTCATCAACCCCGGAGTTCTGGGTTCTTGGTGGTCTTTTGCTTGCTGCAGCTTCTTTCTCAGTCTCATTATGGAACTTCATGCAGGTTCGAATCGAAACCTTTTTAAAACTTTTTCAACTTGTTCTTGTTATTATAATCTGCATATCTTAATTTCTGGTCATGCATGATCACGCTTTGTTCTTTTTTCTTCAGAAGGAAACTGTTAAACTCTACCCAGAAACAATGAAGGTGATCTGCTACTATAACTTCCTTGGGACAATCCTAAGTGCAATCGTATCGTTGTTGGTTGAGAGAGACCCAGATGCATGGAAGCTGAAGCATAAGATGGAGCTTATTCTCATTGTGTTAACTGTAAGCATCACTATTAGTTTATTATCATTCAGATTCAGAAACTTTTTTTTTATAATGGCAGAACAATACATACTGAACAGAATTTTGATTATATGTGTTATTAAAATCATTTTATATAGGCTTTGTTTGGGGGTGTAATTCGCCCCACCATCCAAGTCTGGTTCACACGCTTGAAGGGTCCCTTTTATTGTCAAGTATTCAAACCCTTTGGCATTGCCTATGCAACTATTTTTGGGGTCACTTTCTTTCCTAATAGTCTTCATTACGGAAGGTACCTAAACTTTCCTCAAATAATATATGTATGTGTGTGTGTTCTGATGTTGAACGCTATTTTAATATTGGCAATAAAATATGTGTTGCAGTGTGGTAGGAGCAGCGGTAAGTGGAATAGGATATTATAGCGTCATGTGGGGACAGATCAAGGAAGATGAAGACAAAATGGGTTGTGACGAAAGCTCAGATTCCTTGGACAAGAAAGTGCCTCTGTTGCAAGAAAATAAGGAAATTGATGTGTAAACACTAAACAAAAAGATTCAGAAGCCTAGGAGGGGAAGTCAATTATTATCCAGAGCTTCCTCTCTGATGTTCCCTTTGTAATTAATTATATTGGATCTCTGTGTGTGTGGGGTGTGTACATGCAAAGGGATTGTCTTTGAGGTTTCATTTGGTGTAACATGTAAATATTTTTCAAGTTATGATTGGAAGTGTCTATATGATAAACCTGGGTGAAAATATTTGTAAAATTAAAAAAGAATCCATAAAAACAATGCTAGAGCAATAACATAGTTATAAGACAAACTTAGTTAACCAAAAGATTGAATGAACCAGTCAATTTTAACAGAGAAGACTAACAGTTTCAAAAATCAAAATGTAACACCAAGTCAATAGTCATAATCTAGTTTTACTTTTTAATATATTACCATTTTCATTGATACATGTCAGTGGCATATCAAGTAGTTGCATTTTACTATCAAAATTGACTTAGTGTATGTTTTGTGTCTGTTTGGGACACATAAAACATCTTCCAAATGCAACAAATTGACTATCCGGTTGGAAAAAAAAATTGACTGATCAGGAAAAACCTCTGTTCTGGGCACTAAAAAAAATGCAAACATATGCAGGCATTAGTACTAGTGGAAGCGGTTTTAGCCGTTGAAGTACGAGGTTTGAGTTTCTATAAAGGTAAAAAAACACTTTGAGAGAGATATTTCTGATTGAACTTAACAATATTCGAATATAACTCAATTAGATAGCTATATATATATAAGGACATGCAAACATGCTCTTACTCATCACTCACTTGCAATTTCATTAAATTCACATGCTCTTACTCATCACTCACTTGCAATTTCTTACTCATGACTCACTTGCAATGGGATAAGAAGCACCAAACAGGACAAGCAATTCATTTAATACAAATACACATGAAAGGAGAAAGTCATGTCATCTTGTGACTTTAACCAAGCCCAAGATAATATAGCATCGAATGGGAAATGGTAAGGTAGCCACATTATTTATTAATTCATTTACTGCTAGTCCTTCTTCAAGAAGGCAAATCTAACCTCCCTATGCCCTGTGAATATAGGCATCAACCTCCAGGAAGTTCTTGAGCGCAAAGTCCTTGATGACATGTGGATCAGGAACTTCATGGCTTGCCTTCTCATACTCACACCACCATTTCACTAGAGTCCCAGCATCCCCCTTGGGTTCTAAAACCATGTGTGCCTTGAAAAGCTTGAAGTACACCAGCAAGTCTCCTTCAATCACACTATAGGACAGTGCCTTCTTTGCATCATCAACAGCATCAATTCTCTCTTTTGATGTCTTCACAATTGGAGATCCTGAAACATAACCCATCCCCCAAAAAGAAAAAAAACAAGTTTAAGATGTAGATAACTCGTATATCTGTTGGAAATGAAGAGAAATTAGAAGGCTATAAAAGGGTTAAGGACCAAGGTTAAGTTTAAACGCTTAATGCGTTTTGAACAAAAGGCCTACTCATTCCAACCTGCATGACGAAGATTAATGACTTGTTAATGTTTGGATTGGATTTACATGGCCAATAGTAACCTTTAAACTATCTATTTTTACAAACTAACCTGAAATTTGATGTAATGTAATTTTGGATAAGTTCTTATAACAAAATCAGTTTTGTATAAACTTATTAATGATGTATTGAAAAGTCAGTTTAAGAATGTTCAAATCCTAAAAAAAGCCAAAAGCTATAAAACGTTATTTCAACTTTAAAATCAATTACTCCTAAAGACATGACAAACAATTTTTCATCCAATTTGAGTCTGAAGTGCTTTTTTTTTTTGCCTAGAAATCAAGTTTGAAATGACTCCAACGCCATTCCAAATGAACTAGTCCAATAATAATTTTGGAATTAGGTGAAAAATACGGGTTAAACGCATAGATAAGCATGATCCTTCATGTTACTTGCGTGAGCTTTGGTTCCAGTGATTAGGGAAATGAAGGTTTTGTTGTTTGTAAGCATTATTCTCCCAGAAACCAATGAACAAACAGGTTGACAACATATCAAAAGGAGCATGTAAGTTTATTCATGTACCTTCACTGTAAGTGATATGGCGGACGGAACCAACAGACTTGCCATCACCCTCAAGTATCTGAATGCTCTTGTAGTCCTGAGGGAAGGCCTTGGGGAAGACAGTTGCAGAGTCCTTAATGGTTTCCCAGAACTTGTCTGCATGAGACTTCACCTCCACTTCTACCTCAAGCTTTCCAGTGGCAGCCATGGTTTTTCTTTGAAGCAGAAATTGAGGAATCAAGAGATAAAGACTAATTAAAGAGACACAATGGAGAATGTTAGGAGTCGAAAAACGAGTAAGCAGTGTATAAATAGGGATGGCACAGTGCATGAGGCCAAGAGGTATAATAAATTCATTAGGAGCTAGTTGAACTACCAATGTGTGAACCTGCAGCAAGGAAACGAAATCTGCAGGTAAAATTGGTTGTGAGAAATTGATTAGTTGGGACCCCGTAGTGACAAAAATGTTTTTTATTTCAAAAATGCTTTTCCGAAAAATCGTTGAAAACTTCTTGTTCTAAATTTTTTTTGGTTTGAGGGACTCATATAGTTTTTTATATAAAAAGTATTAATATTCTGTATGATTTTATATATAAAAAGTACCAATGTTGGTATTCAAGTATTTCTTATTAATAAAATTTGTCAGAAATAACTTTTCATCACTAAATTTAATTTATACAGAAATATCTCCTCCATTTCTTATTTTGCAGCTACACACAAGCCCCATGTATTTGATGGACTTTGGCAAAGAAACTGAATCATTAACAACTTGTTATGGATTTTATATTATATGTTGATATTGATGAAAACTGAGTATTTGTATAATATATATCTTTATAAATAGAATTTTTGAGTTATTTGTACAGTTATGTTAAGACTAAATTACAATTCTATTGTGCTAAAATATAAGTTTTCACAAGTTAATGATGATTTTTTCTTAAAAATCGTTTATCCAATATAAAACGAATAATGATTTGTAATAAAAATAATGAAAGCAAATGTAAATGCAACAATGTGAGGTCGGTGCGAGCGTAATAATAACACTGTAGTATTGTCAGTGATGTGGCCATGACCATATAAATATATTTTAGCAAATGGGCCATCCAAATTAATTTAGCAATGAGACAGGCATGTCACATATGTCTTGGATTTGCCATTTAATTTAAATTATTTATTTATTGTGAGATTTTTGTTGAGCCTTTTTTTTTAAGAGTCTAATTTTATTAAAAAAAACATATTTATGTCAAGTTCATTATATTCATTATATCAAATTCTCCAATTATACGTGGTTATGTGTTTTATTTTTAAAATATTATTTAACTATATATGAGTTGAAAATTTTGATATAAAACATATAAAAAATTTGATGTAAGTACGATCTTTTTAATTATATTCATTTTTTTGTAATTATGTAAATTTCTCTTTTAGTAGGCAATCATGATCAAAATATTATTAGAAATTAAATATATAAACCTCTTCTAGATAAGAAGTGTAATATAAATATAAGTTCTTATTCATATGAGAAATGTCTTATATTTAAAATCTTTTTCAGTGTAAAATTAATTTGGAGTGCCTATATGCTAGTTCTGAAATATAGGTCCCTAGGGTCACGTGGTTTGGAGTTCCTTTAGGAGGCATGGGTTCCAATTAAGGAGTAACCTTTTATTCTTTTATTTAAAAAAAGGAAAAGAAAAATCGGCCCTCCCTCTCTATTTATTCCCTTTGCTTCCCTTAAACTCAATTTAAAATACAGACAAACAAACCATAAATAACGACACTCCATTGACCATTCTCAACAACCAAACGTTCTTGTTATCCTTTCTTAGTTTTTTTTTTTTTTTGCTATTTTATTCAATACAAGCATGTCATATACTATAAAAGAAAGAAAGAATTAATTCTCTCTACCAAGAAATGTTCATCATCCTCCCTATTTCTCTACAACCCCCCAACAAATGTTATTATTCCAAGCATCACTTTTCCAACCTTATTTTCATAATTTACTTGCCTCCAAGTTTAATCAATCTTTTAGCTTGACAGCTCTATAAAATATTCTATATGCTTCCCCCTCTTTTCGCCCATATATCTTCTTACCTTACTTTGACATGGACACTCAAGATGGTAACAGACTCAGATCCCCTTCCCATTTTTTAATGTGGGCAGCCTACCCTTCTTAACATTTTTAGATTATTCAAAGAGGCATGCATTAATGATTTGATATCATAGGTGGATCGACCTTCTTCTTCTTCTTTTCCCAAGCACATGTATTCTTTAATATGGGATAATCTTATTTGAGGCATTAACAGATATTAATTATAGGAACATCTTCGGGTGGTGATTTAAACCTTGACTCTACTCATTGGAAAACTGTCATACCACTAAGTCATAAACCATTAGAAACCTTTTAATCTGCCAATAAAAATTGATTCAGTTTGTGAGAAATTAATTTACAGCTCACAAGATCATAAATTCAAATCTCACTACCGGTATGAAGACCTTGTTAGTAAAAGATATGGAAGTACTTCTTTAAATACTCTTTGAACCTAAAAGTATACCTACCTCTCTGTGCTTTCAAAATACAATTCACTTAAACTCTTCCCAGAAGAAAAAAAAAAGGAAAAGAAACCTCTCCACCTTTTAAAATGGGCCGGGATCCAATTGCAAATGGTAGCTGATTGTTCGGTCCCACATTAATTGTGTATAGTTTATTATTATTGGTGCCAAAAGCATAATCATGGTCAATTTGCTGACGATGGAGGGTGGACGTGTGGTGTGACACTTGACAGTTACACCATACACGAGAAGAAAGAGAACAAACAAATCGGGCTCCATTCCATATTTTTCTGCAGTGAAGAGAACAAATGAAAAGGCCCTCGCAACTCTCACCTCACTTTCGATTTCCTTGTAAACGGTAAAACGTAGTAAGTGGTGACAATGGAGAATATGAAAGTTGCAGTTTCCATTTCCTTTTCATTACTATTAAGCACACCCCACCACTTCTTCCTACCACCCATTGGTAAGCAAGCCGTACCTACTTTTCCTTTCTCACACCTCTTCTCTTTTCCTTAAAGCACATATCTCTGTTTCTCTCTCTTCCTCCTCGTTCTGCTGCTTCTGTCCCAGAAAATATACCAGGTTGTTGTGAGATTTGTTGTTGAGTAGTACTATTCTAATCGAACTTCACTTGCTCCATACGTACTCCTTAAATTATTCCCTTACTAATCCAAATCCTAATATGGGATACTACTCTCTAAAACGCGTGTAAAACATACCAGAGCGATTTAATTGTATCAATGAGGGTGTTATGGGATTAAACATCTCCGTCCAATTCCCTGTTTCATCTGGTAGAACCTGCAAGTATAACCCTTAAACAGAGAAAGTAACATTCAAGGTAGATTCATCATGCCATTTGGGTTGGTCTCAGCCTGGAGCAAGCGTCGCAGAAGCAAGTCTCAAGACCATACAGACCCATGTATGTTCTGCTTTCCCCAGTCTTTCTACTCTTTTTTCTCATGCTACTTGTGCTAAGAGCGTTGTTTCATGGCGTTACAAACTTAACATTTAGACACTCATTTCAGGGATTTACAAACCTCTGGAGTTTTGGCAACTTGAAGATCAAGCAAGCCGGCCCACAACAAGGCAGCATGGATCATCTGTATACACACTCAAAGAGATGGAAGAGGCAACAGGATCATTCAGTGATGATAATCTGCTTGGAAAGGGAGGATTTGGCAGAGTATACAGAGGCACTTTGCGTTCTGGAGAGGTAATATGATCTGGATATAAGTTTCTAGCTAGAACAAATTCATCGTGATTCCTGAACTTCTGTAATAGTATACTGCAATAAACATTTCCCCCCTTAAACTGTTAGTGATGCCACCATTCAATGTAAACGATAGAAAACAGTAAGTCATGACAAAGTAAATCAACAAGATGTTGCACTAACATACGAAGACATACTAATGTTGCTGTCTTCATCTAAAGGTTGTAGCAATCAAGAAAATGGATCTGCCAGCAATTAAAGAAGCAGAAGGAGAGCGTGAGTTCCGTGTTGAAGTTGACATATTGAGTAGGCTTGACCACCCAAATCTTGTTTCTTTGATAGGCTATTGTGCTGATGGAAAGCACCGGTTCCTAGTATATGAATATATGCATAATGGGAACCTGCAAGATCATTTGAATGGTTTGTCATTTGCTCAGAACCCATGTTCATGTCAATATTCCTAAATACATAGAACCTTCTATTAATGCACGTTTCATTTTAGGAATTGGGCAGAGAAAAATAGATTGGCCTCAAAGACTCAAAGTAGCACTAGGAGCAGCAAGGGGTCTCGCATATCTCCATTCAAGTTCTGCTGTTGGAATTCCTATTGTTCACAGAGACTTCAAATCCACCAATGTGCTCTTAAATGCAAATTTTGAAGCTAAGGTATAGACACGCTCCCAACAGAAGTGACTTACAATACTGTGTACAAAGCTAAAATTAATAACCGTTTTTTTTTGGTAGATATCTGATTTTGGGCTAGCTAAGTTAATGCCAGAAGGACAGGAGACACATGTGACCGCCAGAGTGCTTGGTACATTTGGTTACTTTGATCCTGAGTATACATCGGTATGCTTCTATGCTTCAAGGATCAAAACAATTTCTCCACTTGCTTCAACATTATCTGATTAAGTTTCTGCTGGATTTTTCAAGTGCGACCTACAATACAGGATGAAAGCTATACTCCATATACATTATACATTAAGGGGGGAAATACTCAATGATAGTTCTTATGCAATAGACTTCCCACATCTTAATCATTTCTTTAAGAATTTAACGTTGCCTCAAAACAGGATAATATGCACAAAATATCCAGGAATTCGGCCTTCCTGTCTTCCATCATTTCATCATATATCATTAAGGCCATGCATCAGTATTTCCAAACTTCTCAGTGTGGGTTCTATCAATGAATGAGCAATAGGGGAACAACTGCTAATAGGGAAGACGTTCCCATTCGCTCAATCTTTTGCCTTTGTAATGATTACTCAACAATTTTCTATTAATTTTTACAAAGTTGGGCCAGAAAGATATTCTGTACCCTCAAAATCTCTTTCATTCCATTCCATTTCATTTCATTCTGTGAACCAAATAAGATTCTATGAATTTTTGCATTCTAGAATTACTAAGCGAAGGATATTTATTCTCTTCAGCATATGAAACATCTTGGGCAGACTATATCTCTAATGAACGAGTCTTTTTCTATTCAGTAGGTTCTCTTGTAATGGTCTTTTCAATAAAAATATCCAAAAAGCTTAGTCATCGTATGAAATAGTTTCAATCACGAGCTTAAATATGTCCCACTTAACATATATCAGTTTGGTCTGGACTAAACAGAAAGTGCATGAAACTCAAACATGAGGGAAAAGTGGAGAGACTAGAGAGACAGAGCATAAGGAAAAATCAAGTGAGACACAGCATGGAGTTGCTGTGATGCTAGGATATGAACTTCATTGTACATAATTCAAATAAGTAGCGTGCTAACAAGTGGTACTTTTTATCAAGTAATGATAGTAAACTTCACATTATCTATCTGTTTCTGTTTCTCTCAATGAAACATGCACACTGCTCTATCACACAAAAGCAGTCTTGTATACAGATATTGCCAAACTAGATTGGTCTGAATCTAATAATTAATTTATTTCCTTTGACAACAGACGGGGAAACTCACTCTACAAAGTGATGTTTATGCTTTTGGTGTTGTTCTTCTTGAGCTTTTAACAGGAAGACGAGCTGTAGATTTAAACCAAGGTCCAAATGATCAAAACCTTGTATTACAGGTAAAAGAAAATATACATACTGAATGGGATACAATTCCTTGAGGATGTCAAGTCAACATATTAAACCTAGATTTATCAACACTATTACTTTCATTCGTTCCAAAACATTTGGGCATACAATTAGTAATAACTAGTTATTTTCTTATGTGACTTCCTTTTGTAGTCCAATTTTATTCAGCATCCCTAAATATGCGCCGTGATTGTCTGTACTCATAGTAAAACATTCTGGTTTACATGTTTTAAGAGGGCTGGTATTGATATTGTTCACATTGACATATAGGTAAGGAACATCCTGAATGACCGGAAGAGACTCCGCAAGGTGATAGACCCAGAAATGACTCGAAATTCTTATACCATCGAGTCCATATCTATGTTTGCCAATCTTGCATCACGATGTATCCGTACTGACAGTAGTGAGAGACCTTCTATGGCAGAATGTGTTAAGGAGCTGCAAATCATCGTTTATACTAATTCAAAAGGCTTGGCAATGGTTATGCATAGTTTGAGAATGATCTAGTGAAATACCATGTTTAGGCACCAGGTAAATGATGGTTTTCTCCCGGGAATAAAGACAGCTATTATTCAGACACCAAGGTAAATTATAACCAGGAAGAAGTATTTGGCATAATTATATATGTGTTGCTAATTTGGATGTTCCTAAAGGAGCTTTTCCACGTCCGTTCTCCCACTCTCATCCTTTTGTTTGTCACAGGACAATAGTATCTGCGCGACCAATTCAAGAACAAACCACTTTTCTGGAAGATGTCCATCTACTAACATTAACATTTTGTTCGGTTGGAATTACTGACTTGATTCCACAGATTGGATAAACATTACCCAAATGTAGAGATATAATATCAATATTTGATTACATTATAGAAATTCAGAGTGATGAGCATTTCCATACTTCATGCGCTCTAGTACTACTAAATTTCATCAAGAAACATGCCCCTAATTCACTTACTATGTTTTTGTTGATGGACTTTTTCAAGATGATCAACATATTATCCCTTAGAAAGTTAAATAATATAGACTGTTCAGGTAGAAAGTGTAATTCGCCAAACTAAAGGGGAGAAACCCCAGAAGGCTAAATGTGATTTACCTGCAACGCATTGTTTCTCAGCCCTATAGACAGGGGGATACAAGTAGGGATCCCTGAACGACTCATTTGATCCCTAGTCATAATTCAACCCACCATGACCATCATTGCTACCACTTCTGAAACACAAAAAAGAACACAGAAATAAGAAAATATATCACAGGACATGTCTAAGAAGGAGTTCCATTAAAAATGAGCTTCCAAGAAACATTTGACAATGACAGTATCGTCTCAACCAAATAATTTAAACCCTTGCCTGCACTCATGCAGACTTTTCTGTATCAGATGCTGAAACGTCTGGCTCTGGAGGGTTGCTTAGGAGAGGAAGTTTCTTGCGCATCAGGTACTTGCGTCTCTGCAACATCAGCAGAACTAATACACTATCTGTCTTTACGATTTTGTAATCGGCCCTTTTATACATGTTAAGCGGAGCTGCATCAATCATTCTGCAATGCAAATAAACTTCTCTTGAGGAGCTCATCTGAGAAATTAGCTCCTCACTTGCCTCTAGAAGATGCCAGCCAATGCCCCTCCTGCAAGGAAGTACCACGAACACAAACTTATGATGCAAACTTCAAATGCAGTGCTATTCACAACTTTAGTCAGACGTACTAAAGGTTTAAAAGGAGCGCTACTGAGGGGCTTTTGAGAATAACATTATATTCCAGGTTCCACAGCATGTGCATTATCATGGAACAGGGATGCTAAAATGGTAAACAAATTAATTCATATAAAAAATTAAACCTAAAAAAAGTCCTGTTTCTTGTTCCTAGTGTAAATGCTATGGAATGTACAAGACTCATCAAACAACACAATGATTTGAAAATTGCAGAATAAACCATCTTAAAAAGAAAGAAGAAAGATGGATGACATTGATGACAATAATATCAGGCTTTTTGTTTGCATTATCTATAATTTTCAATTCAAACGGATCACATCATCATAAAGTGGCAGCATGGCCATGGAATTGTAAACTAACTCAACTTCTTGAAATCCATGACTTGGATATAACAGGAAATTATATCCATGTGGAATAATACACAGACTAAAAGGATGACCACAAGGATGGTGCCATTTGATAATAGCTAACAAGGTTACTATCATCATTTTAAAATTGAGGATGATGACATAGGCTGGTTTATTGTTCAAATTTCTTGTTTCCTAATTCAAATTTCGAATTGCTATAGATTAAAGGTACATCTTAAACGAAGACAGGAGCAAGTCAGACTTGTTTTTGTCTTCCATCTGACAAGTACACCCAAGTCATGATTGGAGATTGGAGATATAAAATAAACCCAATATATAAATGCATAGATTGAAAGACTAGTTGTTTCAAGTTCTCACGATTCCACAAATATTTTAATGATTAGAACATATTCAGAATATTTCACTTTTTTTTGTTTTCTTTTTTTTTTTTTT
>QFDD01003642.1:0-16367 GCA_006871305.1 Vachellia collinsii
ATGCAGCTTGGTATCCTTGTAAATCAAGAATATGATGAACTACATTAGAATTGTCTTGATGATAGTTAAGGATGATTTAACTACTTTATTCATGTTGGATATGTGTCCCGTTTTGGTTAACACTGGTTGTATGGGATTCAATTCCCCAACTTACTTTAAATTTTTGGGAGTCTGCTCTCATTTGTAAAAAAAAAAAAATAGTATAGAGTATAAAATCAAAATATAACTCCCTAGAAAATTTCTTATAGTATATTTAGAAATAGCTTTTTCAAGTGATTTTACGCAATCTAAGGTAAGTATGTGAGAGAAGTTTTATCTCGATTTACGTAAAAGTGCTTTTTAAATGTTTGCCAAACAAACCCTAATATAAGAAAACTTAAAAATCGGCAGATTCATCCGACCCTCTCTTTTCGAATTAACGTCGCTTATGAGATTTTCGGAAAAACCTTGGTTCACCTCACTCTACTTTCTTCCTCGATTCAAAGATTTTGTAACTTTAAAGTATTTAAATTGCCGTTTTAATTATTTCTCCACTCTAAATTTCTAGCATAAAAATTCGTGGCTGTTTGAAATTTGTTGTTGATCCAACATAACTGCAAAAAATTAAATTTGTCAATTTATTAAATTAAAATATTAATGATGTATTTTTATTTTTTTTGTCTTAAAATAAAAAGGGTCTACGGTCCAGTATACTCCATCTGATTATATATACAAGAGACACATACATATACAATTGAATTACAAATATAAAAAAGTTGGTTAAAGACAACAAATATAAAAAAAATATTTTATTTTTTTAAAATATATACCTTATTTATGAAGGATCAATGCGATAGAGTAAAAAAGATGGCTGTGAAAGATAATTAATACCAAGATATACCATGTAATTAGTAACGATAAAAACAAGAAATCTTAATAATAGGATCATACTATTCTCAGATTTTGTATATTATATGCAGGATGGGAAGGAATAAACCTAAAGGTTCATTTAGTCAGAAAACAATTGACATATTGATATAACATATAAAGTCACAAGTTCAATTCAAATTCCACTGAGTATAAAGATTTACTACTAATGGGCTATGAGAAATTGAGAATCCAAAAACCAACTCATCAAAACTTTTTATTAAAGGAACGGATGAGAAGGAATAATGTATTATGGGACACCATGGACCACCAATTTAAAAATGGAATTCAAATAGCCCCAAGAGGCACCACCAATCTAAAAATGGAATTCAAATAGCCCCAAGAGGCACCACCAATCTAAAAATGGAGTTCAAATTGCCACAGGAGACATGTGACAAATCTTTCCTTTTCGTACTTTAACTTTAATTGAGACTGGGAGTAGTGGGGTCACTTGGCACTTAATAAGTGGACAATTGGAGAACGAGAGAAATGCAAGGACCTAGCCACTTGGGCCATGGGCTGCTTGCCTAATGTTCTCTGTAATAACTCAATTTTTTAAATATTTTTTTAATCTATTCATTAAGTTTTACATAAAATACTAATATTTTAATATAAACCCACCGCAAATGATGCAGTTTCAAATTTTGTTAAAAGATAGTTCAGAGATGCATAATTTTTGAGTTTTTTAAAAAAATCATAAAAGTTAGGACTCTAAAACATTAATAGTCTCATCCTTATGTATAACTTACCTGGATGATGTTTATCGTGATTTTAAATGTAAAATATATTTTTTTTACAGGGTTAAGGTGTAGTTTTAGTAATAAAACTTTTATTCAGAAACATTTAATACAATGAAACTTTAGAGGGTGAAAAAGTGAACACAATCTTTTAAGAGCATATCGATTTTACCAATTTCATTAAATTGATTTAAACGTCTTATTCATTTTTTATATGACCCACTTGTTCTTCTTTTAACTTTATAACTAATGTTCAAGCCAATTTAACGGAATTGCAATGAACCATTTTTAAAAGATTAAGTTTACTTTTATACCGTTCAAAACTTAATTATTTTACGGGCTTTTAACAAAAAACTTTGTTGTTAAATTTAAACCTTAACTATTTTATATATTTACCAATTCTTTTTTTTAAATTGTCCCCATTGATACTCTTTTTACAATATTTAAGAGAGAAAGGGAGGAAACTGGGAATATGGTTACAGTGTTTTGGAAAAAAAAAAGACATGCTTTATTAACTAATTTAACTATCTTCCTTACTCCAGTTAAATTAGTTAAATATGTCTTAAGAATAAAACAAGATCGTGAAAACTGTTGCTCAGTATAAAATCTATTAATAAAATCACATGAAAGATAAGAGGCAGCCAACGCAAAATGCATGGCGGATAAGAAGTGCATGTGATGAAAGTTTTCCGTCCATAAACGTTTTAGCGGGAAAACGTTTCTGATTTGGCTGCTTATATATTCATTCTCTGCATATTGCTATTTTCTATCCATAAATTCAAACACCGCATCTCATTCTCTTCCATTTTCCCGGCAATTTTATTGACAAAAGGAAAAAAAAGAAAGATATATAGCGTGAAAAACAAATCAGAAGCAATGGCAGCTTCAGGGAGTACTTCGGTGGGAGTAATAATGGCAAATAAGTTCAATCTATATTGCCCCAACAACACGATATCGTCTAGGCTCAGTGTGGCTCCGGAGCTTGGATTCGCAGCTTCTTCACAATTGAACGGTTTCAAATTCTCACATCCCCATTCACCAAAATTGGGTGCTCCCCCAGTTTCTGCGCCATTAATGCTCCATGCTGCTTCACGGCCCGTTCCAGGTAATTTCTTCTCTCAATTATTTCTTTCCATTATATTTCCTTCCCCTTTACTTTCAAAACCCTTTTTATTCTAAATTTGCATTATTCATTTCGTGGCTCTGGAGCTGATCATGGACATGGAGAGATCATATTTTGGCAGCCATCTCATGCTTTTCCATTCCATGGATGCTCTCTTGTTGGAGCTATCTGTCATTTTTTTCTTTTTGTAAATTGAATACCCCCAAATTGTAGGATTGTTGGACGCCTAGCTGGTAAGTGAAAATGCTTGAAGTGACCGAAATTGAATTTATTTTACCTTAGACGACGACTGTGCCAGAAACCAAGCAATAGTTAATTTATTCCTTCCTGTATTGGACAAATATCCCTTTTCTACACTTTAATTATTTATTATCATAGCTTTTCGAACATGTTTTTTCCTTATTCCTTTGATTCTTATACAATCCAGCTCATCTTCTCTCAACTTCTCATTTGAATGGTCCATAATTAATATTTTTTAAAAAAATTCTACCTTTTTACCACAACTCTAGGCCATTTATTAAATATTAGCAATATGAATCTAATTAGATAGATATTAATTATAATTTTCATTTTAATAATAATCTCATCAAAAATTAAATCTAAACCATTCAGATCTCAATTATCTTATGAAAATAATAATCTTATAATCTTATGAAAAAAAATGGACAAGAAAGTTGGCTTGAACTGGGCCCATAGAATCCACAATTGCTATTATCAACGTGTGTAACTTGCTAATGATTTCTCTTTCCCTTGTGCTTACTTATAACTGTAATGCGCTCACCTTTGGCAGATTAATCCCTGTTTCATTTCTGTTATAATTGGACAGGAAGATAAATAGTGATATCTACACCGTTATTTTCTATTTCATCTTTTTTTTTTAAATGATTTAAAGGATCATATATTAATTGCATTAGGTTATAAACAGAATTGAATCTACCACCTTCTACTTCTAGGGAACCTTTTATGCCATTATGCCACAAGGCCATGGGCTTAATTTTTGCTTTAAAACTGATGGGACAAGTTATGAGTTCTTTATTTTGTTATCAATTTTGTTTTAAGTTGTATGTATAAGAAAATAGTTGTTTAAGCTGTCCAATTCTAAGCATGACAATGGTGATCATGATTAAACTTGTACAAGGATTTTGAGCCACAACAGGAAAAGACTGCATGTGTAGAGTGTTTGCAATATAGTATACCTCAATTTTTATGTATTCTTCCAATTTAAATTATCCCTTTAATTAGTTGGTAAAATTAAATCATTCATCCGCCTTCTCCTATTAGCCTGAGCTTTTGACAGTTAGAAAATGATGGTATAACATCCATTAGTCTCACAAAAATATTTTTGATTTGCAGTAATAAAAGCAGTTTTAACCAGTCAGACAAAAGAAACTAAAGTTCCCAATATCAAGGGCAGTGGGCTTCGTGGAAAATTAAATAAGGTTGTGCTAGCTTATAGTGGTGGCTTAGACTCATCGGTAATTGTCCCATGGCTCAGGTATACATATATACGGTGCTTCTTTTTTCTTCTTCAACCTTTTCTCCATAGCTAAACTTCCATTGCAAGTTTGCAAAATTTGATTCCCTTATCTGATTTTATGTATCCTGAATAACAATAATTAGGGTGTTGGAGAATTTTATTCTTTTTTCAATTATATTGATTTGTTGAAGTGAACTAGAGTCTAGAGGCGTTTCCTTGGATAAGGCACTTGTAAATAGTGCTGTCCAAAAGATTTTGTCATATGGTGATTTGGATATAGACACTAAAAGATCTAAACTATAGACTACGAGTTCTGTACAAAAAAGCAAGGAAAGGATTTTATTTTTTTTTGGGGGGGGGGTGTTTTCAAATTCTTTTGTTCAGATATTGTTTTAAACTTTGGTTGTACTGTTAAAAACTTATTTCTTATGTGATTTATGCTTTGTTATGCGTAATATCATTTAATTCTTGTTACAATTCCTTTCTTTGATGATGGCCTTTAATTTGCAGAGAGAATTATGGCTGTGATGTCGTTTGCTTCACAGCTGATGTTGGTCAAGTATGTTATAACTAATAGACCTCAAGGCTATATTCTTGTGTTGTTGGAAAAAATGCTTTAAGATTTGTAGATTTCAATGAAGCGCACTGCACCTATATTATAATTTTTTTCCCATGCGTGTTTGATGTTTAACGCCCAATTGTACAGGGTGAAAAAGAATTTGAAGGTTTAGAAGAGAAGGCCAAAGCCAGCGGAGCCTCTCAGTTGGTGGTGAAGGATTTGAAGGAGGAATTTGTTCGGGATTATATATTCCCTTGCTTGCGTGCTGGTGCAATATATGAGAGGAAGTATCTTCTTGGAACTGCAATGGCTCGCCCTCTTATGGCAAAAGTACATTTTTAAATATGTTTTTGCGTCTAAGTTTAATATGTTCAATCGGCTCATTTGATAAAATTAGATAATCGTACTAATTATAATCACATTTCTTCGGCTAATGGTTCGTAAGATTTTAGCCTCTTACCTTCAAATTTCAACCTAGTGCCTTTTTTAGTCATAAATTTTATAGCTAAAGGGAAAATAAGTGAAAAGCCTTTATTTAAAAATTTTATTTGTCTGAATTATCTGTTATATATTTATAACCAGAAAATATTGATACTATGCAATATTTCATATATAAAAAGTACAAGTACTTAAATTCATACTCTTTTGATTAATAAAATTTTTAAACATAGATTTTTCACTTATTTTTTCTAAAAATTAAATTATAAATATGAGGTTTCGGGTTTCTACTATTTTTAAGCATTTATTTCTTTAAAAGAGAAAGAGATAGTCATTTAGACCCCAAACTCCATGTGGGAACCACATGGCTGTGTCTATCTCTTCCTCAAGCACTTCTCCTAGAAGAGAGAGGTAGAGGGACTTGGTCCTTATCTAAAATACTTGTTTTATAATTTCATGCATATTTGCTGTTGTTGATAGACCATGGTAGATGTTGCAAAAGAAGTTGGAGCTGATGGTGTGGCTCATGGTTGTACTGGGAAAGGAAATGATCAGGCATGTCTTAGAATTACGTCCATAGATTTAGTTGTGCTATATATATATATATATATATATATATTTCTTCTGACACAAGTCTGTATCGTATAGGTTCAATTTGAGCTCACATTCTTGGCTTTGAATTCCAAGCTAAGTGTTGTGGCTCCATGGAGGGAGTGGGACATTACAGGGAGGGAAGATGCTATCGACTACGCAGAGAAGCATAATGTGCCTGTTCCTGTCACAAAGAAATCCATATACAGCAGAGACAAAAACATTTGGCACCTTAGCCATGAGGTAAAGTTACGTAGATCCCCCCCCCCGGGGAAATCTATTTTCAAAAGCCATAGTTAAACTTACCTTAAAAAGAGAGTAAATGACCCAACTTCCAAAATTGAGCTCTGTTGAAATTGTACAAGTCTCTCACATCTATTTTTAAAATATATATAAACCTCTTTTAAAAATACAAGAGATGTGTTAGCAATTACCTATCATATTTTATTATCTCTATGTCTTTTTCCCGTTTCGCTAGAAGCTTGAAAGAAACTTCCAAGTTTTCAAGTCATGGAGACTTGTAAGCCTGATTTACAGTAAACACAATCTGCTTCAAAGGTATACAGATACTTCTATTCAAGTAAATTTATTGTAAGGGATTCTAAGGTATCTTCTTTTTATATTGCTCGGTGCACAATTTGATTTTCGTATTCCAAATATTTAGGTGAATATTGCATCTACTGTTATTCTTTTTGCACTATCCTGAAACCAGAAATTAGAATTGACATATAGATATTGATATTGCTTAATGTCTTCTCTTTTTGCAATCTGTGACGCTGAAGGGTGATATATTGGAAGACCTAGCAAACGAGCCGAAAAAGGATATGTACATGATATCAGTGGATCCAGAGGATGCTCCAAATCAAGCAGAGTAAGCATATCTTTATGCTCTTATTCAGCTATATATGAAGCACCAAAAGTTCAAAATATTGGATCCTGCACTTGGAATTGCTAATACCTCCTGTCCTTAATGTAACACCTAGTTGGAGGTTGGGTTTGGCCTTAAACATAAGATCTCGATCAACTTTATTTCCTAAATTTATAATTTTCCCCTTGAAATATTCATATTAGTTGCATATATCAAGGGAGTTTCTCCCAAGGGTTACTCCAATACACATAATTAAATAGAGTAGTTTAGGATAACTAACACATATTTGTTTCTTAACCAACATCTTTAATATTAAAAAATTAGTTATCTAACTCTTATATTAAGGATAGGAGGAGAAAGGCAGGTAGCATTAAACATTGAAATATTTTGCCTTAAACATTGAAATATTTTGCCTAATGGTGATAACTTTCCAGTCTAGTGTCACGTAACTGTATTTTTATTGGTGCTTCATAGTGTTCAAGTTTCTGCTAAACTTGGCACTTTCTAACACATGCACCTCTATCATGCAGATACGTGGAAATTGGAATAGAGTCAGGAATACCTGTTTCGGTTAATGCCAAGAGGCTTTCACCAGCATCCTTGCTCTCTGAGCTCAATGAAATTGGTGGAAGGCACGGCGTTGGCCGGGCCGACATGATCGAAAACCGGCTTGTGGGAATGAAGGCTCGAGGAATTTATGAAACTCCCGGGGGAACCATCCTTTTCACAGCAACACGTGAGTTAGAGTGTTTGACACTTGAGCGAGAAACAATCCAAGTTAAAGATTCACTAGCCTTGAAATATGCAGAGCTAGTGTATGTGGGGAAGTGGTTTGATCCTCTGCGAGAGTCCATTGATGCTTTTATGGAGAAGATCACGGCAAGCACAACAGGTTCTGTGACATTGAAACTATACAAGGGCTCTATTACTGTGACTGGCAGGAACAGCCCTTACAGCTTGTATAGGCAAGATATTTCATCTTTTGAGAATGATCCAATCTATGATCAAGCTCATGCTACTGGGTTTATACAGATTTATGGCCTTCCAACCAGGGTGAGAGCCATGCTTGAGCAGGGTATCTAACACTTCTTTTTCTGCAATTTTTACAGGAAAATATGTGTGGGTATTACTTTTATATTTATACATATATATATATATATATATTATTTTTGCTTCCACATCCAATATCTGGACTACTAGTCACCACTACTTATCCAAATCAATGTTCTAGCCATTGATTAGGTAAATCTTTTTCCAAAGGTATTCTAGGATGTGAGTATACAAATTTGCCAACACATGCAGCTTAACCAAGTGCAAGTATACTCTAACTCTCTCGAGGCAATAAACATATTGATGAGAGATAGCGGGACGAACCATTCACTGCGACCTTTGATTGAAGAAAGAAGACATCTCCTTTATGGAGATTCACACATTAAATTATTTCATACTAGAAGGAAATCATACTATATGCTAACATTTTGACTAAAGAAGGACACTCAACTCACCCACAATTATACTTATTCCGTGAAGTTACCCACTATTGTAGAGAAAGTTTTTTTAAGGATAAATCTTTTGTGGAGGAAATATTTCCTCTTACTTGGTAGTTTCTAGAGCCCACAAGCTACAAGCTTGCCGTATGTAATCCAAAAAAATAGAAGGCATTCGTAGGATTAGCTTAAAATAAATGCTTGTATTTTATGAGTCTCACATATTAACCTTATATAACATAAACTCATTTAAAATAAATTAAACCAATCAAGTGAAACCCAAACACATGGAGAAGGACTTGGCAAGTCCGGCTTTGCAAGTAATTTAGATAAAATGGCTTCTTGGATTCCTTCAGGAATTTGGTTGATCACACCAATTTCTTCGTTGTCTTTTGCTTTCTTCTCAATCCTCTGCCAGAACTATAATTATCTATATAGTGCGCGCGCGCGCGTTTTCGAATAAAAGTAAATAAAATATGGTGATTTCTACGTGACAAACTACTCAATGGAAAACCATGAAGGAAACAAACGTAGAAATAGAGAGGGCTGCCGCATTTTCTCCTGAAAATGTTGAATATTTGGAGTCCTTATATGCTCCTATACCAAAGTCATTGCAACTAAATTTGCTTCAAGCTATACAGATGACTTGATATGAAACATTTGGTCATTTGAGTTGTTTATTATCTGGAATGTTAAATATGAGATAGATTAGGAGACACAAAGATTCAAACAGTACAAGCTGAGTGAATATGAATTTGGTTCCTAATCATAACTAGTAGATTTTTCACCACTAGATCATACTTGCTAGTCCTAGAATATCAAAACCATTGTTGTTATGCTTCAGAAGAAGAGTTCAAAATTGTGTTGCATCAGCAGTTGCTTGAACTTGAGAGGCATACTGTAAGTTCCAAAGGACATCCTCAATGGATGGTCGGCTCCAAGATTCGGTGGAAATGCTTTTGTTTGTGATGGAAATCACAATCAACAAAGATTCTTCACAGCAACTTGCTTGCACTACTGGGTCCACTATCTGCTTCCACCCCTCTTCACTATTGAAACACGCCTGCGATTTATTTACAGTGTAATTCAGTGTCATCAATCCGAACCCCCAAAAAAATGTATTGTTTCTAAGTTACAAACGATATGGCTCATTCTTCAGACTCCTAACAATTTTTGGGAACCGATCGAGTTGCATGAGAATGTGATATAGTTTGTTGTGAGATTTTTAACAAAGAACATCCCGCTCATAAGGGACAAATAAATTAAAATCAATCAACATGAACAAATGTACAAGCAAATCAAAGATAGGTCTCATAGCTAAAATTAACTTGTAAATGTGTTTTTGTGATATTATTACACTTTACCTACTCTGTACAGCTATTGAAGCTACTTAAAATTGCTATTCCTACCAATGTTACTTTCTATCACATGGTTAAGGATATTTTATATACCAAACAAGACGATTACATACCATTACATTCGGCAAAATTGCTTCTTTTTTAGCAGATACTGAAGGTCCAAGAAGTGCCTCAAGTAGTATAAATCCAAAGCTATAAATATCATCTTCTAATCTTTTCATTTCCCTGAAATTACGTATAAATGAGAAAATCCGTCACACATAAATCTCAAACAATGATCTATGAAAAGAAAAATATTCAACTACTGCTGAAATTCTGATAAATCTATCAGAATTCATCTGATATCTTGTGTACCAAGGAATTAATGTGTTGCTTTAATTAATGAAAATGATTACCATGATCCAGAATCTCCTCCTTTTCCCTACAAAAACACAAAGGTAAATTGCAATCACTGATGTCAACAAGGATTTGCAAGACCATCAATGGAACAAGAAACAGGAAACCATACCTCACTTATGTCAGCTTCCTCTGAGATAATCGACAATCCATAGTCACTTAATTTTGCTGTCCAATTCTCACTAAGTAATATATTGCTTGTTTTGAGACGGTTCTTAATGAAACCGGGTATCATTCCAGTGTGCAGAAAGTGAACTGCCTTGGCGATGCTCACTAAAACCACCAATCTCTCGGGCCAGCTGAAAGCCTTGCCAGAACTAGTTCCTACATATACAATGCTGATTTAATTTTTTTAAAAAAAAAGGTAGCATGCAAACACAAACAGCTTCAGAAACTGAATTCCTTGAGGTCAAAGTTTCATTCAACGTTATAATTACTTCACGTATTGTTTAGCATGCAGGTGGTGATGATCTGATCTGTTATGTGTTTGGAAATTTGACATGAAAATAATCATCATCCCCATATAAATCAAACATCCCATGCAACTATCAGCATCTTAGTGACCCAAAAGGATTGTGACTATCAGAATTCTGAAAGTGAACTTACAAGGGATGGTCTTACCAGATAGGTAACTCTGGAAACTTCCATTTTGAACGTATTCGTATATGAGAAATATGTTTGTGCCATTATTTTCTGCTATGGCACCATCAATGCAGTGGCCCACAAGAGATACCAGATGAGGATGGCGAAGCCTTGCAAGCAAATCCAACCTCAGTTTGAAATTCCTGAATGAATACTTCTTTGACAGCGGCAGGCTCCTTATGGCAACTTGCTTCCCATTTTCTAGTTTTCCTCTGTAAAGCTGTAACACATGGGAGAAAATTTCATGAGTATCCCTTCCTACAATAATAAGATTTGTTTCCTACTAGCATTAAACATTACCTGCCCATATAAATTTTCACCCATAAAGGTAGAGTCATGAAAATTATTTGTAGCTTGCTTAAGCTCTTCAAAAGAATAGGACCGACACATGGGCAGTTCTTCTTTGCCTAACTTGGTAGCTTGAGAAATAAATCCTGAAAATTAGCAAATAAAGATTAAAACTACCGTCACTACTTATGTTCTTCAGTTATCAATTAATGATGACCAGAAAAGACTAGCAAGTAGCAAGTTAAATACTTTTAGGAATAAATCATGTGAGAATAAGATCAGACAATATTTGAGTTTTGTGTACGTGTGTGTTAAAAGATGAAGACAGCCTACTTGCATTAGCCAGAGTCTCAGTCGAGAGCCCAACTGCAGCTGTAGAGCTATCTTGAACTGTTTTATTCAATAGATGCTTCTCTGAGATCCCTCTATGGCAAAACCGTCCACACACAACAATTCCCAAAGCCAGAACCACAATTATTAAAACAGTTCCCACAATTAAACTGACTAAAATTACAACTCTGAAAGTGTTCCTCTTCTTCGCATGAACCTCTGAGCAGTATGATGCTGCATGCTGATGCTGAAACTTCGAGGATAAGCAATTTCCTTCAAGCTTAACAACCCTGTTTTCTGACTCAGTTCCCAGACAAGAAGGCAACAAACCCATTAACTTGTTGTGTGAGATATCAACAAATCTGAGTTTGCTGCTACATTTTAGATTGTTGTGAAGGGAACCACTTAGCATGTTTGATGCCAAATTCAAGAAAGTGATATTGGGCAAAGAGAAAATCTCAGAAGGAGGCAATCCTCTTAGTGTATTGAATGAAATGTCTAGCTGTTGAAGCCTATTCAGCTGACCATACTGCTTGGGAATTTCACCTGAGAAAGAGTTTTTACTCAGAAAAAGCCTTATTAACCCCGTTGGCATATCTGGTAGTGAAGAGTCCAATCTATTCTCTCTCAAATCAAGCACTTCTAAGGCATTAAAAGCACTAAAATCTACTAACTGACCCTTCAACCTGTTATTACTCAAGCCAAGAACTGTCAGCTTAGTCAGAGAATTGAACAAAACGGGAATTGTACTGTTCAAGAAGTTGTTATCAAGTGCAAGAACTTGAAGATTCACAATGGTGGAAATCTTTGGGGGGATTGACCCATAGAGAAAGTTTGAGCTCAAGTCCAAATGTTCAAGCTCATATAGTCTCTGGATTTTATTAGGAAGTGGACCCCACAAGCCCAAGGAAACGAGACGAAGAACTTTCAAGCTAGTTAACCTGGCAAGAGTGGCCACAAAAGAATCCATAGAGAAGTTCTCTGACAATGTCTGACCAGGAAAAGGAGAACCATCAAAATCTCTAAGCTTTGACGGGTTAGCATCGCTCACTATGCTTAGCTCAGTGACGAAATTTCCTTGGCATGTGACATTTACTTGTGAAGAAGGAGAAGAAGAAGAGCAAAAAGATGCCCAACGATCCTTCCATATATGTAGTTGTTTTGGGTACTCCAAGTGCTTCCTTAGCTGAAGAAGCACTTGGGTTTGAGATGATTGCAACTGAGAAACAGAACACAAGCACCAAGAAGCAAAACAGAGTAGCAGCAGAACCAAGTTATGAATCCCCATGGAAAGTTCCTCTGTTTCAAGAAGCAGAGCAGTCAGAAATTGAAGCCATGGTGGGAATATATGGAGAAAATTCTGGATTTCCCCCCCTGAAAACCAAGGTGGGGTACCTAAATTTGATGCATTTAGTGCTGGCACATGGTGGAGCTCTTTGTTCAAGGAAGCAATAATGGAGGTCAGTTAGCCTTGGTCTCTAACCTAGTGGAAAAGGAAGAGACAGAGTCGGTCATACTTCTGCTTCGGACCACAAGGAAACATTTATATGAAAAAGGGAACAGAACGGTTAGGAAGAAATTCAATTAATAAGGCGAATGATTAATCTATCTATCTATCTATCCGTCCTTGCTCATTCGTTCATTGGAAATGAATCCTCTATCAGGATTCGAATCAGTTAGTTTTATCATAGCATGCTTACAGCAGCATGTTTGAACAACTACTGTGAAATCATTTTTTAAAAGCTGTTTTCAAACATAAATAAAGATGTAGGCTTGAAACATAGTTTTAAAAAAGGATAAATAAAGATGTTTCAAAAATGCATAACAGTTTTAAACTACTAAAATTATGGTTTTGTGTGAGTTACACAAACATTCTCAGATTTTCCATAATAGTTTATAACTCTTAAAATATGGTTTGGGAATGAAAACTATGGTTTTCGAATAAACTATTCTTTTCAACTTTTGTAGAAGCTATTCTACAAAATCAATTATCTAAAATAACTTTTACGCAAACCAAGATAGAAGTTATTCTCCAAAAGTTAATCCAAACATACCTGAAATTGACGATATGGAGGAGCACACATTTCGTAAGGTTTTGGTATATTTGGATTAGCTTTTGAAGAATAGTTTTTATATCGATTTGCGTAAAAGTTATTTTAGAGAATAGCTTCTAAAAAAGCTGGAAAGAATAGCTTTTTGGAAAACCATGATTTTTACCCCCAAATTATGATTTTAAGAATTTAAAGCTATTGTGGAGAATTTAAAAATATTTATGTGACTCACACGTAACAATAATTTTAAAAGTTAAAAGTTATTCTGCATTTTTTAAATATGTTTGTTTATCCTTTTTTTTAAATTATGGTTTTGAAATTTCAAAAAATCATCCAGACATACTCTTAATCACTGGAATGGATGCAACACTCATGCTTCACTTTATTAGATCGTATTCAACCACAAACACATATGGAAAGAACACATCCTCCTTGTTCTCTCTCTCTCTTTTCAATTATTTTGAGTTTGAAATTATTGTCTTTGAGGTTTTTGTAGGAGTTTTGACCTCTCTTAATAATTGTTGTCTGAGGATTCAAATATGCATTCCCTTCCTTTCAGGGATAAAACCGCTTACCTCAATCAGGAGCTTGTCGGTACGTCCTCTGTAGACGGGGAGAAAAAAAATTAGAGATAATATTCTTATTTATTTTTATTTATAAATAACTCTCAATACTTTTTACCCTTATACATATGATAAGCTTTCAACTTTCAACCTTACCTTTATTAAAATATAGTACATATTTTAACAATTAAATAACATATACCAACATTTAATGAGTGGTAAAGAGAGTTAGTCATGAAAAAATTAATGATATATTTTATTAATAAAACCATAAAAAATTTATCTCTCTACTTGGTTAATGAGACTAGAGTGGTATATCCGAAAAATTTAGTATTGCTTCCAAAACTAAATATAAGATCTAATTTACAAACTAAATTTTCTATTAAGGATTAAAATTAATGTATATTCTTATTTTTTTTTTCTTTAAATAATCTGTTAGTTTCATAATATTAATTATCAAAACCCCTCACTCACTCACTTTATAAATAAAGATGTTTTGTTGATAATAAGTTGCTTTTTTACTTACTTTAAATTAATTTTAATTAACTTTTTTATCTATAGTTTTTTATTATGAGTATCGAAATTGGAGGAAGTATTTTTCAAGTCTTGACCCTCATAGGCATAACCCTTCATGTGTGAGTGCCGGGGCAGGGTAATTTGGAGTCTTCCCCGTAGCTCAACTTACTTGGAAGTATATGGCGTGATCAGAACGATTTTTATAACTTTGTAATAATAATATAAAAATAAAATAAGAAGAAAGCTGTCAGATCTATAACCAGTGAGCCTGTTTGGGAAACCGTTGGAGAATGACTTTTGGCAAAATACATTTTGAAAAAAGGAGTTTTGATCATAATGCATTTTAGCAAAATGCATTTATGTTTGGATAGGTTAGATTCAGAATAACTTTTAGTAGAATGTATTTATGTTTGGATAAATATTGGAGAAGTGACTTTTTGAGGAAAATTACTTAAAAGGGCATGAAGATCATTAATACATATATATTATTTTATATATTGTGCTAAAATGAGAGAAAATAAAATGATAAAAAAATGGAATAAAAGAAAATATATTTACATTACATATAATTGAAAAGTAAAATTGTCTAAGTAATAATAACATTACATAATTAATTGGAATATAAAATTTGTACAATTTGATCTCTAATTCTGTCACGAACGGGATTCATTTGTATTGAAGATGATCGTACATTACACGAAGATTCTCACGACGCGTCTTGTTACAACGAACATGTGAATCACTGGACCATGTAGGGGTGAGCAAAAAAATCGAAAACCGAACCGAATTCAATTTGGTTTTTTTGGTTTTCGGTTTTTTTCAGTTTTTATTTTGTGATAATTCAGTTTTCATTGTTCATGAAAAAAAAATCGGTTTTAACTGAAAACCCGAATTATATATAATATATATTTATTTAATAAATTGTTAAATATAATAATATTAATTTATTGTTTATTAAATATATAAATATTATTATATTTTTACGTATATTATTAAATATTATTATAATATTTTTAAAAATTATTATATTATATTTAGATTAATAAATTATTAAATATTTTCAATTATTTAGATTAACCGAAAAACCAAACCGAAATAATTCAGTTATTTCGGTTCGATTAATTTTGAGGTTCAGTTCGATTTTATTTTTACAAGTATTTCAATTTTTACCAAAAACTTATACTCACCCTTAGGATTGTAGATTTGACGGGGCTGATCTTGACGGGAAACTCGATTGCCGAACACACACATATAGGTCACGATTTTAAGTATATCATGTCACAACTTAGAATTTTTACGTTTATGTCGCGACTTTAAATGTTTATGGCACGACTTAAAATATTTTAAGTCACGACCTGAAATCCATTCTAGACAGAAGAAGTTTTTTAACTTGTTTGAGATTAGTTTTTAAAAAGTAATTATACGCAATTCGAAGTTAGTATGTAAAAGGAGTTTTATCTCGACTTGCGTGAAAGTTTATTTGGCCAGAATTCATTTTGGGATAATGCATTCTAACCAAATCAGTTACCAAACATCCCATTCTTCCTAAAATGCATTCTCCCCTTAGGAATGCATTTTGAAGCTCCAAAATGATTTGCCAAACACCCACACTGAAGGTTGCGACTAAGTTGAGTGTGGAGGGTTTTTTTTCTTTTTTTAAAGGATAAGGAAGGATAGATATTTATATTTATATTTATTGATAAGGGCATATAACTTTGGAACTAGAGTTAGGCCTAGCTGCTTCCCATGTCTTTGACAGGCTGTCTCTCCGACACGAACCTTATATATTTTAGAGCATGATCGGTGTTTTGATGTATCAGTTTCTTTATTGGCCAAAAATGATTATGTAATATGCTCCTTAGTGTAAAACTTTGTTTTACTCCATGTCGCATGTGATGGAATTGAGATTTAAGAATTACAAAATGAAAGTCAAATCATTAAACTTGATTGCTTGGTATGTTAAAACCTATCTCCATTGAAATGTAATTCCATTAAAATGAATTCCATTAATATGAGATTTGTCAACCACCATATCCT
>QFDD01003643.1:0-10845 GCA_006871305.1 Vachellia collinsii
TATTTTCTATTAATAGACATAAGAAAAATGAGTCAACCAATTGACTGTAATGAGAATAAAGATTTTTCAATAGGAGTCCGTTATTTATACCTGGAATTCAGGGTCATGAAGTGAAGCAACAAACCTTCTCCACATGTCTGGATCAAGAAAGGAGTATTTTTCACATGGATCCTCATCTTTCCTAGCTCCTCTAACGTACTCTCGAGTGAGAGTTGCCTTGAAGTCTTTCCACCTCATACGTATTTGCTGTAGCCAAAACTTTTTCATCTGAGGAGTGTTGGGGATGTCAATGTTTTGCTGTGCAATATGAATTTGAATAAGTAAGAAATGACAATGACATTTAAGACAAGAAAATCAAATGGAGAAAGTTGCATACCAAAACATCTTCCCAGAGTGTATCCTTGACTTCTGGGGGTACCGACTTCCAATTAGGCTGCAAAATACTAACTTTGCTCCGACCTATTAAGCCAATATAGCCAATGAATTTATCCCTCTCTTTACCAAGTGGATTGAGATAATCATCAAACTCCACCTGCACCTTCTTCATTTGAGTGCCTTCGCAGCGGGCAACAAATTTTGCCATGCTCGTACTACCTCTAACTCTGATGCTTCACCTGAATTATCCCCATCATTGTTAGAACCCTCCATTTGCCAAAAAAAAAAGGAGAAGGAAAGAAAGAGGAAGAAGACCAAAAAAAGAGAGAAAAAAATAATAATAAAAAACAAAGGAAAGAAAGAGGTAGAAGACAAAAGAGGAAGAAGAAAAAAAACAGAGAAACCGACAAAGTGTCGGTAGAAAAGAAGGAAAAAAAAGGTAACGAATAGGAAAAGGAGAAGGAAAGAAAAAGGAGAAGGAAAAAGAATAGGAAAAGGAGAAGAAAAGAAAAAGTCAGAGGTGTGTTCCTACCTAAACCGTTCCTAAAAAAAATATAAGAAAACTAAATAAACAATTCAATCCACAATATTCACCAACCCCAAAAAATAAGCATGGAAAATTTTAATAATTATTAATCTCAAACTCATTTAACAATACTTTTCTAATTAATAATTTCAACAGCATTTGCATATAAAAATTAAGACATCAATAAATTTAACATTACTCCGGTTCAGCAATATAAAAGTAACTTTGCAAGCAAATGGAAAGAATAATATTTAAAGCATAATATCAAGAGGTTAGAACCCAAAGTGTTGGTCAAACATGCACAAGAAGGTCGTTCTCTCTCATCCAGCCAAAGTGGCTGGATGTGAGATGGCCCCTACCACATCTTACAACGCTGGCTGAACTTAAGAAGACCCTTCTCTCACTTCCAACCCTTTTTTGCTGGACTTGATTCACATCCAGCCACTTTAGCTGGATTTAACAAGGTTGTTCTCTGAGATTACCACATCTTACAACGCTGGCTGGACTTAAGAAGACCCTTCTCTCACTTCCAACCCTTTTTTGCTGGACTTGATAGGATTTCCACACAGTCTCCCACCCCTTTTCACATCCATATTTTAAGTGTTAGACATAAGAGGGCGACGTAATATATCTCTCTTGTAGTAGCTAACATCCAGTGCTGGATCTCTGATGACTTTGTTGAGTGTATATGAAAATGAGATCCCAGTCTCTGTTAATGAGATAATTACACTTTATTATCTAATTCAAAATATGAATAATACCCTAACAAGAGACTCAAATGTCATTCTCCCTTCATAGATTGCTTAAATTTAAAAAAAAAAACAATTCGATACCTGGTAAATCAAGGAGGCCCTCTTCCTCACCCAATTCCATATATCCTCTTGAATTTAAATCTTGTGTGTAGGGCATTCTTGCAGTTTCATCGTATAGCCTTTCTCTTTCTTGGTTAGAGTCACTCTTGAGCAACTTTTATGCCAATTTCAATCTTTCTTCATCGCTGTCAAACTGCATTGTGTATCATTGATATGGCTAAGAGTGTTTGTACTTTATGAATTCATATTTGTGTGTGCACGTGTGCAAAGAGAACATTTAGAAATAACAACTCTGCAACTATACCTGAAATGAAGGCGTTTTGCTCACATAATTATCCACTTGTTGCATGTAATTGATAACAAATACGCCACAATCATATCTACATATTAAAGAAATACGACATCAAAATGAACACAAGTTTCAATTAAATGGATTCCTTTAAATAAAACAACCTTAATTGTCCAAAAAATAAAAGAACCTTAAACTCAACCATTAGGCTGTAATAGAATATTGCTTGCCATTGTCCAAGTAAAATCTTTGAACGTACCATCCCCGAAGAGTCAAGCCATGGCACGCAACTACACAAAAAAGATTAATCTGAAGAATTCAAACATCAATCTATATATATTCATTTCATAACCATCATAACTATAGAACACTTACTAGTTTCTTCGCTGTTTGCTCATATTCATATTTATTCATAAATTGGTAACATAGAGAATCCCATATTTCAACTTCTTGATTCTTCATTTGAATGATATATAAATAATAATGTTCACACGAGTTTCTTTTAACATGAACAGGAATAAATATCTGCAACGTGTGACCAAACAAATCAAATCGACACATAGCCAAAAAGAGTAATCATTATAATAAATGAGACATCAACCACAACTAGACAAAAAGATGGTACCTTCTCATAATCTACCAAGTCAGACATGTAGTTCAGTTTCATATCATGCCCTCGGAAAAAGTCACGGAAAGAGCGTACATCACCATTGTTAAGCGCTGCACTCTATAAAAAAGGACCCTAAATAATCTGATCAATAAAATTGTCTTGGGTCCAAGAACTAACATTTGTCGTCCAATTGAGAAGAGAATAAGAAATTACCGAAAACTTCACCGGAAGATACCAATTCAAAGGTTTACTTTTCTTCCCCCTTTCAATTTCGGTCAAGATGCCAACAAAAATATATATTATCTGAGAAAACAGGAAAAATCAGCAATGACACAACCAAGACCTTGCTCAATAATAACACAATCGAATAGAAATATAAGTACATATTAACCGATGAATGTAAATGAGTCTGCGGTCCAAGCGTGTCCATTTGATCATATTTATACAGAAATGAACGTGACGACGAAAAAGGGATAAAAAAGAGCCCCCTAAAGAACACAAAAGTGAATGATTTAATTAAGCTTCAGATTTTTTAAAAAAAAATGCGCGCACAAAAAAAAACAGCAATATTGTAGTTGTAAGCATATGAATCTACTAACCTTGAAGGTTTAAAAAAATATCATATCAGCTGTCGATTACGTTCATTCACAGTGTTGGAAACATAAAAAGGGCCGACTTTAATCCTCTCTTGATGCATATCTTTTCTGGAGATTTGTACTTGTGGGAGAGCCTTTATGCCTTCCCACATTGTTTTGGACGACACGTTACAATCGGCCATTCTTTCAATGAGTTTGTTATAATCTCTTGATCTGTCCACTATTTGTAAAGCTGTTTTATGTATAATAACGCAAATAACAAAATTTATTGACACTTGTCTTCAGATAAATTAATTTCATTCACTAGTAATGTTTAATTTCATTTGTAACGATGGGGAAGAAAAATATATAATTCTTGACCCCATATGTCAATCACTGAAAGCTTGATGTTGAGATCCAATCAGTCACAGTTAAAAAGGGGATTTAACTACAAAATAAATTTTCTGAAATTGTAGAGTGAACAAACGAGATGCTAAATGCCGTTAAACATAAATCAATTTCACTAATGTTCGAATACAATGTGTTTAAAATCATGCTATCTCCAATTTGTCACTAATTGTGCTACAAACTATATCTTTCTGAGGCTAGGTTAATACTGACTCCGATCCTTAATATAAAATCTAGTTGACTAATTTAGAAAAATAGAGAAAGTTCAATAAATTAATTACTTATAACATTTAGTAAGTGCTTAAAAAGTGCTTATATTGACTACCCTTAAAAAAATGGTTTTTTCATCCTACCCACAACACACCTATTTAGCTTTCATAATATCCCTAAAATTAAAATCATGCTTTTTTAATTGTCAAGACTTGATATTACTCCCTCCCACCATTGATATAATCCACGTTTATTAATAACTGAATGAGTATTTACTTTTATTTTCCTCCTATACAAAGGAGAATTTTACAAAATTTGTGCAACCATTTGAGAAAAAAAGATTGTGGAGCATATATACCTTCTGAATCGAGGAGATGGTCTTTCTCTTTCGGTGGATTAGGGCAGGGTCTAACACCCTTACCCTTAATTTGATTAATATGAGAACTGATACTGGTAGCACTTGATGCAAATTCCAATCCAAAATACTTGCATCTAACTCGTGCGCCCTGGTATTTCTCATCCGCCGGCAATATCGTGACGTGTTTCCACAATTCAGCTGCCTTAGGCCTTCCACCAGCTGGTGTCCTCATTATGCCCTTTTCTGCCTCTGATTAATCACCCTGCGCGCATTGATCAATTTCTTCAAAATAAACGCCGACTAACGAGTACAAATAATCTCTGAACTATATGCCGAACAGGTACTCAGAATTGAAATTCCCAATATATAGGATCGTTCGCCTTTTCCAGCAAATGAAATCTCCTATTCTTACCTTCACGCGTTCGATCGGTTTGATATAACAAGTAAGGAATCTAGCTAACTGGTTTGAGATTAATAGATATAGAATGTCGATATGCTAATCGCTAAGAAAAGGTGAAGAAAAGCAAGAAAGAAACCCATTTCAGAGGATCACAGTGAAATCCTGTAGGAATAGCAAGTAAATCAAGAGAGAAAGCTACTCACTCTAGTGTTATTTCTTGTTGGAAAGATAAGCAAGGGCAAAAGTAGATAGCTATGATTTGAGTCTGACAAGGAAGAAGGAAGAGGAATTAACAGATGGCAATGTCCTCTCTTTGAATAGCGAGCCCAATTATTTGTAGAATATTTGCCCTAGCTCGACTGTTTGGTAAGCGAGTGTGTGTGGGTCAACAAGGCCAATAATGGATTTTTAAGCCAGGCACGTGGCCGGGGGTAAATTACTTCCCCAGGATCTAAGAAGGGTTAAAAAAACAGGAAAAAGAGTAAATTACTTCCCCGGGATCATAGGGAACTTGGTGAGAGCACAAGCGACTTTTTGGTCTATTTAATTTGCCGCTAGAAACACACTCACTCTCTCTCTCTCTCTGTGTTATGTTTTTTTTTTCAAGATTGTTAGTTCTTCAAGTGTGGTTTCCCACGTGCATGGTTGAAGAGTTGGACCATTATTTGTTCAACTGATGAAAGCGGGACCACGTTGAGCAATTTAAAAAATCATTCACGTTAGAAGAAGATCCTTTTTTTTCTTCCCATATTTATCATCCCAACTAAGAATTTGATTAAAAGCACCGATCAGCAGCCACGGGTGATTAATAAATTGACTAGTGTGTTTCTAATCCACTCCCAAAACACTTACCTTAAATTATATTGAGGAGGGCCATAAATGAAGGAGAAATGAAATTAGCAAGGAGTTGGCTCATAAATTGGTCTAGTTCTGAGATGTGAACTTTGTAGTGGGTGATCTGACTTTGGTAAAGCCCTAATCCCTGAATCGCCTCGACCTTTTGTCTTCCAAAATATTAAGAGAGGAAATGCTTAGAGAAACTATAGGTGATTAAATCAGTCCGTTTAACAATTAATTCACTATGTCATCATAACTTGGCATACACACTTCAGCTTAGTTAAAGTGCTAAAAGCCTGAAATCACACACACACACACACACACACTCCTTACAAAATAGGCATTCATCTCTCCACTAAGGTGTATATTTTTATAATTGGTTCTATAGGATTAAATCTATAAATATTTTATACCTATTTAATTTACTTCATATACCTTTCTCCCTAAATTTAATTATTACGATAAATAGTAATCTTACTCTTAAATGTACTCATATCTTTCTATTTTTCAAAAAATATAAACAAAAAAATTGGAAGATGCGGCCAGGAGTCTAATGCTGGTAATATGGGCCAACCCGCAGCGACGGGCTCAAATACCCGCATCTATATGGGCTGGGATTTTCCCAACCTAACCCGCCACTTTTTTTAAAAAAAAAATTTATATTTTTTTTACCCATAATATTTTTTCAACTTACACTTAAAATATCTTTTTTATTTGTTTTAATACCTCAAATGAAATATTTTTTTTCATAAATTTAATTAATAAAAATACATTACAACTTGCAAATAAAATATCTAATTCAAATTTTATATAATACAACTTAAAGATATATAATACACTTTATAAGATTAATTTAAACTAAATATAAACCAATCAAATGATCAATACACATTCAATATTAATTAGGTTTACATTATAATCAGACAGTATTCATATATATTTAATAAAGAAATTTTAATTTTATTTAAAAGTTAACAAAAAAATGGTTGCCGGGTTAGCCTGTGGCGGGTTCGGGCTAGGCGACTCGCACCCAAATAGTCCTCCATTTTACTAACCCAACCCACCATGGATTGGTGGGTTGAACCCGCGTATTACCGGCTCAAGCCAGGACTTCACTTGAGATAATTTTTTTTTCTGAATTCAAAAAAGAAAGATATAGGCGTAGCCAACAATTGATATTGATTTTAAGAGAGAAATATGAGATATGATTAGATTCTGATTGATTCCCTTTTTATTCTCTCTTTTCCTATCTATGTATTCAGCTTCCATGAACAAAAGACACAGCTTTCTTCGTAGTATCAGAGCTAGAAAACCAGCCCAACCAGTGGAGGTGGGTGAGGATTATTTGCTTGCTACCACTAGTAAAGAGATTTGGGACTCAACCAAGACTACTTATTCGGTTAAGGAGATTTTCAATGATATCCATGAAAAATTAATCTTGCCATAGATATATAACTATATTGCAAAAATATTTTGGATAGAGAAAGATACATACCATGAGTTTCTTCTTGGTCTTGATGACTCCTTTAAAGATGTTTGAGGTCATATTATGAGCATGAAGCCACTACCCTCCTTAAAAGAGGTATTCAACATGATCGAGTGTGAAGAAAATCTGAAGGTACTGAACGTGAGCTTCTTCTGGGTCTCAATGACTCCAGTGAAGATGTTGGAGGTGGTTTTATGAGCATGAAGCCACTGCCATCCTCAGAAGAGATGTTCAACATGATTAAGTGTGAAGAATGGCGAAAGGCACTGATGTCTCAATCCTCTTCCATCTCTTCTACCTTATCTGCAACCTTTCATATAAAACTCTACTCTGGCTGTTTGGGGAGCCAAAGGTGATGGCTTCTCTTTGAATAGCAACCACACTTATGTTTTTTCCCTCAGCTTTAACAATAAAATGTTTATATTGTCTCTCTAGATATTTTACCACATCGTGCCAACCCCACTTGCAACAGAGGTATGCTGTCAAAAGATAGGCATAGAAATTAACAAGTTCAACATTTACATGTTCCCATTTTACAAGAAACATTTTGCAAATCAGGAATTTTTTTTTGCCAGAAGCTTGATTAGGAATTTGTTAAATTAACATGCATGATTTTGAATTTGGATATTTCAGTTGCCTTCAAATTTTATTTTCCCAATAAATTTTGTCGTTTCTGCTAAAAAATCTCTTTCTATTCATGACAGCGTTCCTACATTCAAATAGTCTCTTTCTCCTTGTTTGCATAGTGCCAATTTTCACGGATATGGTTTGAAAATATTAAAAAAAAAACTAAAGAGCAATGTTAAATATAATTTAATATGACCATTAATTTATTACTGTGGGGCCCATAAGCATGCCTGACGATGTCCCCCCTGAAAGCCCAAAGTGATATTTACCTTACTGCTATACTGAAAACAAAAGTGAAGACAAACAAGAAACCCAATTCAAATGCCTGAAAAGAACAAAGTAAATAGAGAGATGAAGTTACCTTTTTTGCCGAGTAGAGAGAGGAAGTTACTTACATCATCACGTTGTTTCTGGAAGATGAGTAGGGCAAGAAGATATAGCGATGATTTGAAGCCAGCTGAAAAGAAGGAAGAAGAAAACAATAGCAGTGTCCTGTGTGAAATGTGACCCCTTCCTTTTGTCGTAGCTAGCTTATCGAGGACAGAATATATGGTCGGCTTTGTGTATATACATAACATTTAGTACGGTTGAAGCTGATAAATCAGAAGACCCAGTTACAATTATATCATCAATATAGACAAGAACATAGATTGGACATGAAGATGTGCGATAAATGTACAAATTAAAGCGAAAAAAACCAAGCTCATAGGGCTTGCTTTAGACTATAAATGGCACGTTTAAGCTTACAAGCACAGTGAGGAAAGTTAGTACACAAAACCTGGCTCTCATCCCATTCCAAAATAAAGACATTGCCCACACACAAATACACACATACATATTTGTTATCGACCTTTGAACTTGAATCAAGTTTCTCTTAGGCTCATGAATATCGCATCGCTTCTGAGAGCACCCTGGAACAGATATACTACAGTTAACTCGACCAATTTATTCTTTTGGATTTAAGCAACAATATAAATGAAAAACAGCTTGAGAAGATATTGTTAAAAAATTTTAAATGTTAAGTTTTAATCTGTATAATCATTGTTAATATTTTTATGTGTGCACACGTTGTCTCAATTTTTTTCTTTTTATCAGAGGGTTTGAACTTGCTACCTCACCCTTAAAAAAACTTTTAAGAGAGGCGTTTCATATCAACTGGATTACAAGACACCAAATTGCACATCTCAATTTTGTTCTTCATGGTATACCTAACCCAGCTATTGGCCTAAAGGCCTAAAATATGTGTTGCTTAAATATTTCAATCACATTTGTTCTTTAGTTGTTAAAATGTAAATTATGATTTTTTTTAATTTTTATATGGACACTTGCTATTTTACTGTTGTTAATTGCTAAAATTAGTACTTATAAATTTTTGTATTGATATAAAACGGGGAAGGGGAAGAGAGAGAAGAGAGAAGGGCAAGAAATCCAATTCTTATTCAATTCATATCAAAAGCTGAATACAAATAATAAACACTAATTAATTCTATTTATAGAGTTCATGAAATTTCTCCTGTTATGAACCAAAAGTATAAAGGGGAATTACTGTAGTGTTTTAAATAAGAGAATGAATATCAACAAAATTCCCATAAGTTGTTAATGGTAGCTGAGAAATACTTACATACTCCTGGAGTGCCACGTCATCCATGATCTATCCAATGAGAATGTTTCAAGTGTCATCTATTATATATCTCATATCCCATAAATTTCTCTTAATTATTCCTCTTTTTCCATAATAAATATCTATTGTAATGGATTATGGAAAAATGAAAAAAATTAGGAGAAATTTATGGGATATGAGATCACAATAGATGACACTTGGAATATTTTTATTGGGCAGAGCATGAATGACGTGGCACTCCGGGAGTGTGTAAGTATTTCTCATGGTAGCTGCTTCAATCATTAATGGGATATTGCTGATATTAATTCTCTTATTTATGACTCTACAGTAATTTTTCCAAAGTATAATCGCTAACAAATTTTCGACTCGCTGGCAAAATATTCATAACTAGCTTCGTGAAGTTTTCAATTATTATATGTTAGGTTTTCTATATGTTTAAAAAAAAACCCGTTTATAATGAGTTTTTTTATTATTCACAATGTTTATATGTTAGGCAAAATACTCAAATCTTTTCGGAGGTTGATGCGGCACTTAAGGCTAAGCAGATGAAGGCAGATGTAGATGAATATATGGAGGTAATATTCCATCTTGTGATTTTATTTTATGAATTGGATGATGATGATGACTTTTAGGTTTGCTTCCATTGAGGTATTTATGGGATAATCTGTCCCTATGCCCTCCCCAAAGTGTTCTAAAATTTTTAATTGTCTATATTCTTAGCTTTCTTTTCTTCAAACTGATTCATAATTAATTGGTTAAATATGTACAGACAAAGCAGGCAGGTGCTCAATTTTTGTCTGAACTAAAGCAAAAAATTTTGTTCTGCTATGAAAATTTATAAGTTTTTATTTTAAAATTTCTATTAATAGCTAGTAAACTTAATACTATTTAGGTGTTGTATCTTTATTTCTTTATTTTTTGCTATCATTTCCTTACATTCTTCTTATAAATTTATTTATTGTTCAATTGTGTATATGCTAAATTTGTGATTGTCATAATCAATTTCTTTTTAGTATATTTGGACATTTTAATATTTATCTTTTAATTACTTCCCAATTTTTTTTATTTTTTTTTAACCTTGTAGACCTCTCACGTCCAGCCATTAAATGGCTGGACTTGAGAGGTATGTACCCCTATCAAGTCCAGCAATTAAAGTGCAGGACATGATATGATATATCTCTCATGTCCAACTTTTAAATGGCTGGACTTGAGAGGTATAGCCTCTCTTATACAGACGTGAAAGATATTCACTATCACATTTAACACTTGTTGGACTTAATATGATTGTACTTTTAACGTCTCTAGTAAAGATGTCCATTGTGTGTTGAACGTTATAAAGCCTTTTGCTGGACGTAAAAAATCCTTTTTGTGGTAGTATAGTCATCTTCCGGTGATGCCTTTGGTAATTTCTTATTCCCTTTGCAATTAATCTGATGATACATGTTAGTTCTTGAATATAAGTTGCTTTCTTGACTTTGTTCAATAGCATATATAATATGAGAGATAACTACATGTCTAAGTTGGCATGTTATGAGAAGGTATTATCTTTTTCTCTAGTTGTAGTTAATGTTTCATTTATCATGACTTTTTTTTTTGGCTATACGTGGATTTGATTTGTTTGATCATGCCTTACAGATACTTATCCATGTTCATGTTGACATTGTTATCAATACATTACTCATATGAAGAATCAAGTAGTTGAAATTTATAG
>QFDD01003644.1:0-12983 GCA_006871305.1 Vachellia collinsii
CCCTCCACAGCATTATTTTTCATGATTTGGTTGAAAACTGAGCTTCTCGTGAAAATGAGATCACAACAAAAGCAAAGGAATTTATGGATCACTCGAGGGATGGAATTAATAGGTTTAAAAGGTAAATTTGTCTGGAAGTTGTTTTAAGAATATTATCACGGAAGTGTAGGAAACAATATAATGTTGACATATACATTAAAAAAATTGATTTTGACAGTTAAATAATTTTGTTTGATCGAATAAAATTTTAGTTAACTATTTGTATTCGTTAATGTTATAGTAACATTGCAATGTTTTTTACATTTTCGGGGTAATATTGCAAAAAAACTTTCGGATACTTAATGCAACTCTGTTGATCATTTTGGGGCAAATTCGTCCATTAATCCAAATTAATAAACTTTGTACAAAATTGGAATTTGGAATGAAAAGCTATATTAAAAATTCCTCACCACCTAACTCTTACATTCTCATTATTTATTATAATTCAATTTTCTTTTTTTAAAGTATATCTTCTATTAAAGACTAGATGAAGATTTTACCATAATTTAGCATGAATTATTATGAAACACATCATAAATTGATCTCTTAATAAGGGTCTCGTTTGCCCTTGTTCTATCTTAAAGCTAAGATTTTTTTTTTTTAACCTTGAAACTGAAAATTACAATTTTTTTGTCGCCATTTCCCTTTAATTCTGCTCAATCACGTTCAAACCAAAAAATTGAAGATTTTTTTACAATTTATTATCCACTAATTTTAATTTTGATATTTGTTCCCAATGTCATACAAAATATATTAATTTTAATTTAACCATTATTGTATCATATTGTTAAGCAAATAAGAGGAATTCCATTAATAAAAAAAATCTACAATTCTAAGAAGAATTATTTAACCCTAAATTTTTAAAGATTTTTTGAAAAAACCACATGTTAACATTTTTCTAGAAAGAGTCTCATGTTTTTCTCTCTTTTTACATTGGTGCTATGCTAAGAACTTATATTTATAGAATTTATTCACATGGTGGCTTTTAACCAAGTTTATTTAAGTAAAATCACATATTATACCTCTAATACTTGTATCATATAATTTCTATGATCCTTGTAATAAACATGACTTATTTTTTATTATTGTAATTTTCGCTTATCATTTTCTTCAAAGCTGAAAGGGAAACATCAGACATTAGAAGACACGTTTTCGAGAGTGAAAGCCTATATTGAATACCCGCCCAAGAACTCCCAAGCCAGTCGTACCAGGTTACCCATACAATTTCTTAAATTTGCAACATCGGTCCTTTGGCAATTCAAATATTACGCGTTTTCTCGCCTTCATTTTCACTCAAACCCGCCATAGCCTTCCTCCCCTGGGATGCAGATCCAGCAAACCACATAAGTTCTGATCTCACCTTACGCTCAAATTATGCAACAATAAGTTTCCTATCTGCTGTTTTTCTCACACAGTCTCTTCTGATTAGGTTCGTTATTCGCTGTTTTGATGATCTCTTCCCCATTTTATCCTGTTTTCGTCGTCTGCATGCTGCAATTTTCCATAGTCTCTTGGTGAATTCCACATTCGATCTCGTACAGTTCGTGGGAATTATTAAAGTTTGGTCGAATAAGGCTACTCGCAAGATTTATAACTAGCTTTCAGCTATCTCTAATTAGCTAGATGATTATTCCGTCCGTCATTGTTATCGTACATATCAATAGCTGTAGTTCTTGAACCGTAGTTCTAATGGTTTTTATAAAATCATCATCATATGTTCGCAGCAGAAGTTTTGATCTGCTTTGTTTTATTAAACGGTAGAATATTTTTAATTATGGTCGCCCGCAATAGTTTCTACAGTAAACTGTGACCGATTCATTATGATTGTACTAAACAGTCGGATAGTTGAGTGTTTCAGCATTTCGTTTTGTCAAAATTACCAGAGAAGATCTTTATCTAGATTTGCTTATGGCGAATACATTACGCAAGGGTTGGTGGAGACTGAATATTGTAAAACTTGCTGGCTCTGTCAATTCACCTGGATGCTTGGAAAAACCCAATTGATTTAGAATAGATTTGTATAAACTTTATGCCTGAAATTACTTATTGGTCGGTAAGAATCATGTCAATATTATTCTTGAAATCGGATCTAGACCCCCAAAACCTCTTTTTTTTGTTTTTTTTTTTGTTTTGGGCCCCCCTTTTCCGGTTGGTGTTTCTAGAGCAGCTTCTACTTGACACACTTGACTTCATTATGCATATATCATGTTTTTTTATCATTTTAATTTGGTTTTATGATAAACAATATATTGTTATTGGACATCTAAATTTTGGCAAACTATGCTTTAGATTTTCATATATTTGAATTTAATTGAAATGATTAATCTCGTTTTTACCATTATAGCTCTTAAAGCTATATTCAGCTTTCCAGTGTAGCTTATGCATAATGAAATTGTGTCATGCAAAGCTTGCATGTTGTCTCATTTTGATTTATTGTTATTCCCTTTTAGGTGATCTAATCGAAGTTAAATACTTTATTGTCTCACATCTGAAAAGAGATTAGACAGTGTATGGGGTACAGTTGCACTCTTTGCACTAATTCCTTTTTTGTGTCTCTTTCTCAGCCTCCCCCTCACCAGCAGCACCATATGCTGTCAATATGTAATTGGGGAAAATCTGGATTCAATCTAATCATGTTCATTAATTGATTGTGGATGAACACTATGAATTCTCATAATAGGCCTTTGTTCTATGCATCTCCTTTCGTTTCTTTTAGTAAATTTTTTTTACTGCAAAATCAGTGCATTTATCTAGGATTATTTCTGTCCTTTCAACTGTTGCAGGTTGCCAGGGTTTTGGTACTGTGGAAGAGTTACCACTGCAACTGCATCTTTGTTTCTGTTTTCATCTATGGTTGGAGGTCTTGTGATCCCTGCCAACAGTCCACACTTACGGAAATCTGGAAGCCGAACTGTTGTCTCTGATCTTGGTAACCTGGTTTATTTATCCATGAGTGATTAGCTCTGTTACAATTTGAATTTTTTTTTCCTATATGCATATTCACTCTATACTTATGCCTGTGTGATTCCCAGATGAAAATGAAGCAGAAAATGGGGTTGATGAAGGTTTATTGCATTCGATAGAGTTGAATGATTTGAGGGGTGTCACAATACCAATGACCGCTTCTGCAATAATGCCCTCGCCTATTCTATTATGGAGATTCAAGGTTTATTTATTTATTTATTTTATGCAGTGGTAGTTTTTCTCTATTTACATATTTTTCCTCAGACCAAATTAGGTGCAATTGTTTTTTTGAATGAACACAAGATCAACATTTCATTTTGTAGAAAGGAAACAATGCAGTTGGTTGACAAAATTTGTTTGAGCAGAATCAATTGTCAAATTCCTTTTAATGGAGTTGTGTATGTACATTACTTTAATCAGGATTTGTAATTTGACTTTAGGCCTACTGTTTTCCTTCTTTTGCTTCTTCTTTCCCTCCTTTTTCTTTAGTGTTCTGGCCATTCTACTGCTTCAGAATCTGATCCAGGTGTATGTCCAGGTACTAATGTTCCTCGGCTGGGGCTGCTTCTGCTGTAAGGTCAATCTCTTAGCAACGCCTATTAATAGGAATATGGATGCATAAATGACATTATGACAAGATCTTATCATATTGCCTCTGCCTTATGTTGATTATGTGTCAACATTTCAGATTGGATGGGATTCTGTCATGAGAATGAGTGCAGACAAGCGGGATTTATTTCTGTATGAAGCATTTTTGTATTACAATCCTCTTCTTCTCGTGGTTGGTTATCTCTCTTTCTCTCTTCTTCTTTTTGAAAGTTCCACAGTCTATGTGCACTCATGATTATGCTTGCGTTTGGTTTAAAGGTAAAGATGCTAGATTTTTTGGCCAAAAGAAAAAAGATGCTAAATTTGATTATCTTTATGTCCTTTATCTATCATTTCATTTAGTTTTACTTTCATGTTTCAGACTTTGATGGTCTGGCTGTGGGGAATCAACTTGTGGTTTTTTGCTCAAGCTGGTGTCAATTATGCAAAAATATTTGATCTTGATCAGAACAATCTTTCTTACAGAGAAATATGGAAGGTAAAAAGTATTTTTCTTTTAAATGAGCTTTCATTACCCTTTTCCTTGTCTTGGTCATTGGTGCCCTGGACATAAGGTACTGTTATTTATTTTCATGGCTTTCTCTTCCCTTCCCCACTTCTCTTCTCTATTTAATTATGTACTCCTGAATACTTGACTGACCTTTTGGACTTGTATGTTGATATTGTAGTGTGCCATGTGGATGACAATTGTTGCTCCAACCAGTATGACAGCATATATTTATCTTTATTCTCATGGAGAAGTCTCGTACGCTGCATCACAACCAGTGTAATAGATGCATCCACCCTTATTAGTTGTTGATTGTCACTTGTCACCTTTTATTCTAGTATACTACTTTTCATGTATTGTCTCTAGATAATCACATTTTGATGTTTCTTTATATGTATACACTTTTTTACTAACAAACTAATTATTGTTGATGGTTAAATTGATTGAAAATTTAGTATGCTTATTTGTGGAACACCACAATGGCTGTGGTCATGAGTGCTGTTTATGTCATTGTCATGAGGCTGCAGAGATGTCCTGCATCTAGTTTGTTGAACATTGCATCATTGAAGATGTCTATTATCAAAATGGATGAGATATTTAACGTACATAGGCCTGCACCTACTCTGCACATTTCATGTGAGAAGTGTACAGTTAGTCGCTTCAGAGTTAGTGCCAGTAATCACAGAAACCCCCACCACCGCCACATTTTATTAATTTTCCTTTGATTAGCAAGTATATGCTTCCATGTTTGTGTGTCCATTTTCAGCTTGTTGGGATTGTTTTTAATTGACTTGTACTCTCCTGCAGGTGCTCTTGTATGCTGCTGTTGTAATGATTCTGATATTCCCCTTTGATATCTTTTATCTTTCATCCCGGTATTACTTTTTGAGGACACTCTGGCGTATTATGTTACCATTACAGGTAAGTTTGTTTAAATTTGGATATTTTCTTTTATATTCCTTCACACAGTGTCTTGAAATTACTGATACTGGAAGTTGGTGAATGTTGCTATAAATTGTTGGTCTAATTTTCCTAGAGTTTTTGGTCATAGGTCTTGATATCTAAGCATTAGGGTCCTTGGTCATAGATTGTGTTTTTTTTCCTCTTGTTATTGTTTTATTTTCATATTGTCCTTTTTGTAACTAGGATTTTCCTCCACCAAATGTGAAGGTATATTCATTAACTATGTAGAGATAAAAAATAAAAATAAAATGAAATGGAAAAGTAGAGTTTGTGAATGTTTACAGAACTTCATCCCCCTGACAGAAATCCAAGAAACATGCAATTTAGATGCCCAAATACATGCTGTTCTAAGCTTAAGAAGTGATAGGTATAGCAAGCTGGACTTTGCATAACAAATTAGTCATAATCAAGACCTAGTTATCACATCTTTTTGGTGACGGTGCCATCAAGCAAAGAAGCTTTTAGTGTACGCACGATGTATACTCATGTAGTGTTACACCTTTTGAAGGGGTTTCAGGTTGAACCTATTTTAATTTCTTTCGTTGGAGATACTTGGGAATTGTTGCAGTCGTAATGATTCTTAGGAGAGAAATATTCATGTCACTTTCATTTTCTAAGATTTTGACAGTAGTTTTCTCCTGCCTCCTTCCATTTCTTATTTATTGATGTCTTGGATATTTTTTGATTGGTGACTACACCTTTTTTCTTTTACTAAAACAGGCAATATCATTCTGTGATTTTTTCTTGGCTGATATTTTAACCTCCATGGCAAAGGTTTGCATCCTCTTCTATTTGTCTCTATTATTTCTTATTTTCTGAATACAATCATTGGGCTATAGTTACATGTTTGTACACACACACTTTCTTCTATAAGTACAAATATGAGCTTTCATTTATCTAAATGTTGACTTCTCTTAATCCCCTACTCTGTTTTGTTTGGTGATGTTCATCATTTTTTGCAGGTCTTTTCAGATTTGGAGCGATCAGTTTGTCGAATGGTCCATCGACAGGTTTGATTCTGATTAACTGAAACTGATCAATTATATCGTCTTAAATTTTTCTTGTTCCAGTTTTACGAAGACACTCCAGTTACACAATAAGGGAATGATTTTTAAGATCTCTGTAGGTTGCCACAATTGCTTGGCTAGAAGCTGATTCTGTCTGTGGCAGTCACTCTATTGCAATCCCTTTGGCTCTTGTTTTACCATACCTTTTCCGTCTGAACCAATGTCTCCGTCAGTACAAGGATACTGGTGAAAAAGCTACACTTCTGAATGGTAAGAAGTCTTGCTCTTTCTGTAGTGCAAGTTACACTACAAAAAGGGTTTTAGTACTATTTACAGAATATTTTGCAATTTTTATAAATTTGGTGTTTAATGTTAGCTTGATTTTTTGGGTCTCTTGCTATTTATTTAATTAATATTTTGTCAAATCCATATCATACTGAGTTTGTGAATCTGGTGCATGTTGTATCAATTCTGTGCATCTTGCTTCCAAGTGGTTCAGGACTTCATTTCTGGAACAACTTTTCATGTCTTTTCTTAGGATAGTTGTGCCACATTGTGTCGATTCTAACTTCATTTGCTTATGGTTTCAGCCTTAAAATATTCCACTGCAGTGCCAGTAATTTTTCTTTCTGCCCTCAAGTACCACGTCTTCCCTGATAATTGGACAAACTTCTATAGGCCTCTCTGGCTTCTTTCGAGTGTTGTGAACTCGTTATACTCTTTCTATTGGGATGTGACTCGAGATTGGGACTTAAGGTATGCCCAATGTTTGCCCTCTCTTGTTCAATACTATCTTCGATCTTTAATATAAGAGCCAATAAAATTTTTTTGGGAGATTAAGAAAGTTAATAAATTACTTAATTATAACATATTTTGAAATTGTTTTATGTATCGTTTGATTATATATATATTATTTTATAACTCAGGCAAATTAGTTTGAAGAGAAATGATATATATATCAGTTTATTTAGCTTTTTCAGTCTCTTCAAAAAAATCAACTAGCTCTTATGTTAAAGATTGGAGGTAGTAGTATCTTTTGAATTTAGCTTTTAACTGCAGAAAAATAGATGGTGCTATCACAGAAAAGTGATGTTATCTCTTGATTGAACTTGAATAGAAGGTGAGAACTAGGAAAGGGCTTTTATTGGCTTTATACTGCCTTCTATCTTGTCTAGCAGCATGGCCAAACAGGCATAAACTACTGCAGTAAATATTATTTTCTGTTGCTTTCCAATGTGCATTGCTAAGGGGGATGAGTTCCAAGGTGATTGAATTTTTTATTTTATTTTATATTTTTGTGCACAAGCGATCATTTTATGGGAATTCCCTTCTGCACTAATCCATGCTAAAAGTATGTTTATATTGTGATGTTGCACATGATCAGAGTCTTCATCATGTGATCTGCCGATCCCAATGTCTTTATGTTGAATGAGGAGGTATAGGAGTAGCGGTGGTGTTAATATTCATAGAACTTGTCATTGTTGTTGAATGCCCTTGGTGTATGTCTAATTGATCAAGTGAAAAAGTTGCGATTATGCTATTGAAAACCCATGTATATAGTATAATATTTTATTTTATTATATATGGTGACATGCTGACAAATGCCCCTTTTTAATTCTCAGTTCCTTCACTCGGATATTCAAATTCAGCAAACCACATCCGTTGTCCAATAGTTTGTATGGAAGGAGATGGGTAAGGACTGTTAAAGAAGTGTGGCCATAGAGTTTAAAAGTACTACTGTTATTTTTATTTATTAAAAGTAACTAAATTACTTAAAGACTTGTGTTTTAGCAGAGGTCAATCAATTTATGGTTGCATAAGCTTAGCCCATTGTTAAAGCAGCCCCTACACACCTAACTAACTAAAGAAAAGATTGTCCCTCAATATCCTGAAGTTGTTCATATATGCATGGGTGTTCAGGTTTACGTTTGGGTGATCGGAAGCAATCTAATTCTGCGTTGTACATGGACATACAAGCTGTCTTCCCATCTCCGCCATAACCATCTCACCGTGTTTACAATTGCCTCCTTGGAGATTTTCCGTCGCTTCCAATGGATCTTTTTCCGTGTAGAGAATGAGTTGAACAAAACGAATACCAAGTTGCATATTCAGCTTCCGGTGAGTGACATGTCAAATGAGGAAGAAAAGTTTCTTCATTCCAATAATGATCGCAGTATATAGCCAATTGGAACAGCATGATGCCTTGGCAGCATTATTTGATATGTTTTCAGTAGTTTGGGGATAGTGGATCTCTTTCCCCGTCATGTCATTAAAGGTGTTATCCTTGCTTACAAAATATCATTCTTTGTTCACAAAAATGAACGGCGTATTCATTTATTGATGATGGTGCTAATTTAGTGATGCGTAGGTCCATTGTGTAACCATTTTATTGTATCTGCATGGCATGCTTTCTGGGTAAGTGTATCCACATGCACTTTTTTTAGTTACAATTAAAGACGATGATCTTCTAAATGGATTTCAAAAAGTTGAGCTTCTCCCAAATTTATACATTTATTATTCACAAAACATTAATTAGTTTATGCAAAATTTTGTAAAAATTAATATGTTTTGAATAATTAAAAATGATGTAATCTTAATTCACTTTTTATTTGATGTATCATGTAGACCAATATCTCACCACTTGCGTACATTTAAGTACACGCAAGTGATATAATTTTCCGGCACAGAAAGTGATATCATCTTGAGCTGAAACATATCCTCTGTATGAAGGCTAATTAGCATTAATAATAAATGCAAAGTATGAATTTCTAAAAAAATAAGTATCTACTTTAACTTTTCACCTGAAAAGGGGGTTATTTTCAATCAATTTAAGATGTGTGTTTTTTTTTATATTTTCGATAGCTTTCATTTAAATGTTTTATCGGTATTTTCAATTTTAAATTAAAAAGTAACTTAGATAAGATAAGATTTGTTTTCGATATATTTGCATTAATTTTGAAAATAAATGTAAAAAGTTTAATGATCTTAAATCTATAAAATTTTCAACTTACAATTCAATAAAAAATATTGTTATAATTAAAAAATATAAAGTTAACCTAGGACTTAATTTTCTGGGGAAAAAGAACATGAACCGGGTAAGTGGGGATTAAAATCTCAAGGGAAATCACTCGGAAAAAAGCAAAATTTGATTTTCACTTTTTTAGAATTAACCCCTTCATATGGAAACCTCGAAAGCTGTCATCGTGTGCCATCGTTGACGCACAGACGCTGGACAGAGTTTCTCTCTCTTTCGAACAGTGATCGGCGATGAAAGGCTTGCGAGTCTGAGCAATCCTATTAAACGTCATCGTTCTGGAACTTAGAAATCCTCTTTAGGCGGAGGTGAACCATGGTTGACACCTCGAAAGAAGAGCTGTTTCAACTTATCAAACGATTGAGAGATTTTATCACGGTGAAGATGTCCAATTTCATGTCACTCTTCTTACAAAACCCGGTATTTTTGCTCTCTAGAAGCAATTAATTTTTGTTATGTTCATTTATTTCTCGGCCATTTTGGCGGATCTGATATCCCTTATGTGAGCAAAAGATTGTCCAGCTCTTTCATTTTCTTTTTGGAATCATAGTTGGTTCAATGCGTTTAGTCAATATCTTCTTATCTGTCTTCCGCCCTTCTGTTTGTGTTTCGTTTTGTCTGCTGCTTTTCCAAGTTGTAGTTGATTGTGGTGGCACTTAATTTTAATTTTCAATAATTGATGTCGAAAGGAACATGATTAGTCAAAGAAAAGGATATGTAGACCTGCTAAAACGAAAACTTAAAAGGCTCAAACTGTGTTCCTTTACCTGATTTAAGCAGGAGATGGAACCGAGCAATGAAAACTAGTTCACTATATGAATTTATTGATGGCTATGAAAATATTTTTATGACTATATGCGTCTACTAGTCTTATCTCAATTTTGTTACATGGGCAGACTTCAAACATGTTCAACTTGTTGTCAGGATTCACGCTCTATTGGAGCAGTTGCCGGTCTTGCTCTTGCAATTTTCTTCACCTGGAGGATGCTGAGAGCTCCCAGTGGATCTCAACAAAGGCAAAGAAAACCGCTGGCCAATACGTCGAGTAATTCTGGAGTCAGTGCACCTTCTAATGCTCCAGTGATTCCTTCCGCAGTTTGTTCAACTTCAGATGATGCAAGTGCACAAAATGTTGTTGACGAGTTCTTTCAGCCTGTCAAGGTTATTGCGATTGTCCATGCCCACTGCTTCGGACAGTGCTTAAATCTTTTGATATCAATGTTTAATCATGCTGAATTGCTTTGGATACATTGGCAATTTTTAACTAGTTTTTCCCTACCTTTTCCAGCCAACATTGGGACAGATAGTTAGGCAGAAGTTAAGTGAAGGAAGGAAGGTAATTAAACACGAATACTCTGGTTATGTGCTAATCAAGTTTATTTTAATGCTTCATGCTTTCTTGTCGCTGCGGTTTACATGAATCCCGATCTTATCTAACTTACTCTAAGCAAACTAAACTGCCATGTTATGGCTCACTGGTTGTGCGTCTCAGTGGCTTTATAGATTAAGGATGCTTGGCACTGATGGATGAAATCAAGCAATAAAGTTTTCAATTGGAACGTAAAAAAGTTATACATAATTGTTTTTCTGCCGTTGTTTCAACTCTTACTTCGTGTATCTTCTTAACATGAAATAAAAAAAAAAGTGATAAAAGGAAATGCATTTGCCTGCACTCCAAATGTCTGAGGCCCAATCAATCAATGTTTCCTTCCTTCTATTGCAGAATTTTATGGTGTAGCATGTCTTGCCTGCAGGTTACTTGTCGCCTTCTTGAAGTGATCCTTGAAGAAAATAGTCCAGAGGAGCTTCAGGTGGTGAAATTCGCAATTTTGTGTGCATGTGTGTGTGTGCGGGCATTGACAAATTAAACTGAAGAAATGTATTGATTTGGCTTGTGCTGTTATTGGCAGAAACAAGCAACAGTAAGGTCCTCTGTGCTGGAAGTATTGTTGGAGATAACAAAATTTTGTGATCTATATCTCATGGAACGAGTCTTGGATGATGAAAGTGAGGTGCGTGGAACCATTTTCTGCAATTTTTGTTTTCCTCAGTAAATAATATATTATTAGAATCATTCCCCCCCCCGGGGGGGGGGTCTGTCTAAAACATTATTCCTCATGTTAGTCAAAATCATTTATCCTTCATGTCTTACAACTTACAAGCATAATGGAATCAATAAGCCAACTTCTCAGTCTTCTAGTCTTGCGGAGAAGAATTTGTTACTGCTGACAGCGAATGAATGACCGAAGATGCATTGTTGCTTGAAATGAAAATTCTTGGATTTTTTTTTCCTTGTGTGTGATTTGTAAGCTGGCTAGCATTCTTGTTGCACTAGAGATGTTTCATTTATGACCTTTTCTTGACTTTGACCAGCTCCCCCCCAATGCTAGTAGCTCAGTACCATGTTGTAAAGGCAAATTTGTAATGCTTTTACTCTGTTTCCATATACCAAACTATTAAAACATTCATTCTTTATGCATGGATTGATTCTGCAGAAAAGAGTTCTTGCGGCATTGGAGGATGCTGGGGTTTTCACTTCCGGTGGTTTGGTCAAGGATAAGGTATGTGAATATGCATCAAACCAATGAGATACGGAATATTTAATGATGGAACTTAATTTTCTTATTGATGGGGGTTCTAGTCTACTAGTAGAATGCGCAACGTACATGCAAATATATGTGTATGATGATTTCCTTTTATACGCAGGACATAGGTTGATGAACTTTAGAATGTCTAAAAGACTCTTTCAAAATGTAGTGACATTCCTAAAATAAAATACAGTGACATTGGTTCTGCAGGTGAAACCCTGTATTAAAATTTGCATCAAGCTCTTTATGTTAAGCCATCTTTATTGATGGTAGCGTAGATAGCAATTTTCTAATTTTAGGAGTATCATTATGGAGATACGTTAAGAGTTAGTTCCGTGATTACTCTGGGAGAGAATTTTGATGGAAGTTGGGAGGAATAAGGACAAATTCCATGTGGTATGATGTATGCTGTACAGAAACATTAATCAGAAGGACATGTGGATCCGAGGAAAAATGTGCTCCTTGTTTCTTAGTTTTCTTTTCATGATGTCCTTGGGACTAAAATGAGTAAATGGTCATGCTGCTGTCTTATGAATCGCGACTTTCTTCCTGAGTCTTGTGTTTGCAGACTGTAGAGATGTTGCAAAATTACATGGTAGAAAATGTAGTGGTTAATGTAATCTATTCTGATTTGTTGCACGAATTTCTCCTGTGTACCTCTTAAGTTCTGTAAATTTCATGAGTCATGTCGGCCCTTGCTGTTGCTGCCCATTTCTCTCTCTTGTCCTTCATAACAGCACATCATTTTTATCTCTGGTTCCCATTCGCAGGTCCTCTTCTGTAGCACCGAGAATGGAAGGTCATCATTTGTTAGGCAGTTGGAACCCGATTGGCACATTGACACAAATCCTGAAGTTATAACTCAATTAGCTGTATGTCTATATGTGTGAACTTTTTCTTTTTTGCAGTGGTTAGGATGTATATATAAAATCATGCTTTGCATCTTTTAATGGTTGACAACAAATTATGATGCAGCGGTTTATCAAGTATCAGCTTCATGTCTCTCCCGTCAGAATCGAACGGACTGCCGCAAATGTGTTCAGTGCCTCATCCCTGGAACACTTCTTTGGATCTTTATGAGACTAAAACCTCTAAAACACGAATGCCTTCGGTGTACCTGCATCTTGAATTTTTTCCATAGTTACCATACAAATTTAGTTTGTCTGGAAATCTTTGAGCACTAGGTAATTTTTCTTTAAGCTTAATGGGTGAGCGGTGCTCACCCCAGGTAGTCAGATGAATGGACTGCTGTGTATCTGTATGATGCTTTTTAAAGAGGACTTCGTTTTTTT
>QFDD01003645.1:0-14790 GCA_006871305.1 Vachellia collinsii
TGGCCTCTGTACGCAGAACAGAGGATGAACGCGGTAATGGTGACGGAGGACGTGAAGGTGGCGGTGAAGCCAAAGGCCAGTGAGAGTGGGTTGGTGGAAAGGCACGAGATCGCCAAAGTGGTGAAGGACTTGATGGAAGGAGAAGAAGGGAAGAAGCTTCGTTACAGAATGAAGGATCTGAAGGAAGCTGCCGATAAAGCTCTTTCCGAGAATGGAAGCTCCACTAAGTACATCGCAGAGCTAGCCACCATGTGGAAGAAAAAATAATAATTCACTGTAAAATTAGTAACTACATATAATATATATATATATATATATCTCCATCCATACATACTATTAGTTCTTGATTAGTTTAGCTGAAAACCAAACAGGCCCTGGTAATCTTATTTGGAACTTTTAATTACTTACTTTATAGTGTGATGTTAATTTTCTACTGTACATGGCACTTCAATACATGCCTAAAACTTTGATGGCTTAAGATGATTTTGCGATCGGAAGTAGATTTTGTGCAGGGTGCATGTCCAACGATGTGGATGTTTTTTTTTTGGGTGAAAAACAAAAGTTCGAGTAATTTGAGTTAATTAGTTCAAGGTTTTAGTTAGATCATGACATGATTTCAAACTTATAGCATTTACAAAAGTATTTACATATTGTTTATTAATAAGTTTTTCATATTAATAGAGAGATTTAAACTTGCAATACTATGGATTACGAGTAAATTATTTACTGAAAATAATTTGGGTTAGTTCAAGGTTTTCTAAGAATCATGATACATATTTTCAAATTCAAAGTGTTTTAAAGAGACACTTATTACAAATCATCTATCAATAAATTCCTTACATTAGTGATGATATTTGCGCTTATAACCTTCTGAATCACGAGTTAATTTTCTACCAACTAAATCAATTTATAATTGATATGGTACATGAGAAAGGCATGAGTGAGATATATAAAATGAGTGGTGAAGTGAGGAATGAGCGTTGTTTTATATATCAGATGATGATATGGATGGAGGGAGGAGAGAGAGAGTGAAGAGGAACACCAGAAAGGGTGGACTGTGTGGACCCAATGATGGGAAAAAAATTGAGAGGCACAACATAAAGGTGATGGTAACTTTGATCTTTTGGGTGGCTAGCTTTGGACATTTAGCATAACTCCATTTATAACATGTCCTCAAATAATGCAATTACATGAGAGGAAAAAAGAAACTGAAACATGGGATCATGAATCTCAATTCTCAACCACTCTCGTTTTGTTTCTTCTTCCAAGAGTGCTCATTAACCTACTTCCATTTACATTATTATAGCAAAAAAAAAAAAAACTCACATTGGAGAACTTGCTTTTTATTATTTCCTATATATATGTAGTCCTTTTGTTCTTAATTATAATTATCAGACCTACTCTTGAAATTCATGGGCACTAAAAATGGTAGTTCGAATTGGTCGGTGTCTAATCTTGGTTTTTAGATTCTTTTTAATTATATTGATGGGATATGAGATATATGGGTAATGAGGATTTTTAAGATGTTTCTTATTATTAGAGAATATTTGGTTTTAATTTAATTTGATTGTTATCTTCTATATATAATTAATTATTACTCACATTTAATTTTAGAATTTTAGAATATTCTTTCATTAATTTTTTAGGATTAGATTGGTGTTTACAATAATACTCCACACATTTGCGTTGTGCCTCTTTTTGATGAATTGAATAATATTTCTCCCCCATCCCTCTTATATAATCTTCCCTCTTTTCTCTCATTTTTCTCTCCTTTGTCCTTTCGTTTATCCTTAATTAAATGCAATGATTTGCAGCATTTCAAAGCTCTTCTATTACGATTGAATCGTTCATTCAAGATATATAGTCTATTTAGATTAGCGGTAGAAATTACATTTCTAATATGATTTATGATATATAAAGTAAATATGTGAAAGAAATTTTATCTTAACTTACGTGGATGCGTTTTTAAAATATGAAGGCAATCAAGTCACAATACATTTGAAAACACATTCTACGTCGCGAATAGGGTCTTATAAAGGAGCATTATATTCCTCAAAATTGGGTCTCATTATTAAGAAAGGGAAGGACCATATAGTTTATGTAATTGTGGTTAAGATGCAACAAGGATACCTGAAAGAGAGGATTTGTTTTCTTGTTGCCCAATAATCTCACGCACGGTGGCATATTCACGAGTATGTTAAAAACTTGGCTTTGCCAAAAGCAGAAATATTAGACGTGAAATGTTGAATTTCCGTGCCTGTTTTTCTCGAATCCTATGTGAGATTTCAAGAAAATTGTGCGCGCACGTCGTCGTCTTCTTCTTCTTGTCCTTTTTCCCAAATGAAGGACATATATAAAAACAAGTATCAAATGCGAAGCATTTTATTACTTAATTTTAATTATGTTTATTTTACACTCAAATGGTGGGCAAGCAAGTTATTTCATAAAATATAGTGATAAGGGTGGATATGAGATTCTAGAGAAAAAATGAGAAAGAGAAAAAGGAGAAAACCTACTCCATGCCTACACTACAAACTATATCTCATATTTATAACCGTATTTATTTACTGGTAAGTGGAACTCATAGGTGGATGACACCATTAAATAAGATCATGATCATTTATTGAGCATGACAATAAACTAACTCGCATATTAATTGTATAGGATTGGTTGGCCTAGTCATTTAATTCACATCACACATTGATCTGAGGTATTCATAACACGTTACTCGCAAGAATGCGAATTGAATTAAGCACGTCATCACCGTTAACAGAAGGCTTAGCTAATTAGATGCGATCAACAGATTCAGTGACTTGTTGTATATATGAGACTATGATTAAGAAAAAAGAGACAAGAATAATAGTGATATATATAATATAAAGTTTAAAAAAAACAATAAGGGTGTTTTTTTTGCAAAAGCTATTGTTTATGTGCTTGTTTGGCTGAGGAGCAGAATCAATTTTGGCAAGGGAAACCATGGTTGCAAACCGCCACTTGCCAAACGAGCATGTTGCGAGGAAAAGTGATTTTCCAACCGAAACCATGGTTTTGAATTCAAAACCATGGTTTCGGGTAAAGCAGCCTGCTGCAGCTTTTTATTAAAGACATCACGCGTCCGTGACCCCCATCACTCCTCACTGATCCTCACATGGGCAGACCTCTCGGCTCTCTCTCTCTTCTCGGCTCTCTCTCGTTAACGGCTCTCTCTTCTCCAATCACTCCTCACATGTCCAGTGACCCCCATCCCCCTTCGGCTCTCTCTTCCAATCGCTCATACAGACGCCGCACAGCTCGCCGAAGAAGTCTCACCAGGCCGAGAAGCTTCGAACTTCACAGAGCACGGACGCCGAAGAGCTATCGAAAGATACTGTCACTGGGTTGGTTTCTCCGATCTGTGGCGCCTTGGCTTGTTCTCTCCCTCTTCCCAGATTTGCGGTGAGTATGAGGTGTGGATTTACATTTTCCGTCTCCTCTCCTTCAGCATTTGTGGTTTGTCCGAGATCTGGAAGCAATGTTTATTTTTCATTTTTTGTTGTGGTGCGTTGGAGCTTCAAGGCTGCGTTCGTTGCACTGATCTGCTCCCCTGTGTTTGGAGTTTGAGCTTGTTGTTTGGTCAAGTGTAGGATATTGTTTTCAATTCACTGATCTAGCTTTTGGGTTCACTGATCTGCTCCCCTGTTTGTTGCGTTCGCTGCCCTTGTTCTGCCTTTCGTTGGTTGTGTGATTTAATTCCAGCTTTTGGGTTGACTGATCTGCTCCCCTGTTCCCCGATGAAATTGTTTGTGTTGGTCGTTGGTTGTGTCCGTTGAGAAAAGGAAAAGCAAAATCGAGATTAGCTTCATTGTGCGTTACTCACCGGTTTGGCAACATCTTTTATCCAGCGGAGCAGAGTTCCTTGACGGGGGCACCAAGCTTCTGCCTCGGTGACTTTTCTGCTTCGAAATATTTTGGGTTTCTATTTTTTACTTACTTATTGTTTTGATCATCTTCCTTTTTTAATCAACTCTTTGGTTATTTTTTTGGTTCTATAGCCTTGGCAACAATCTGGGTATAGCATGTATTGATGCCCTTTAATTATTGAGTGTGGAAGAATAAGTTCAACATTTTACAGAAGATGCGAAGATACAACTATGCAACACAGGTCAAAATTGTGTGTGCCACCATGGCCATACATAATTTAATTAGAAGTTCCCCGGGCACTGATAATGACTTCGTCCAGCACGAATCAGAAGATTTTTTTGATGCTGACGACGATGATGGTGGTAGCGGATACAATGATTTTCTAGCTTCTCAAGTACGTCCATCAATAGTATCTTCATCCGACATGTCTCGTATTCGTGATACTATAAGGAATGAAATAGTTAATTACAATTGCGACTAGTAGTCGACCTTTTTCCATACCAAGATATTATGAATGTTTCGAAGATGTAATGTTTGGTATTCATAATAAAACATCTATGTTCAGTTTCATTAACTTCAATTTCTGTTAACCAAAAAATTTTCGTAGTTGTCATGTCTATTGAAGTAAATACTAATCATTTTTTAAAAATATTTATTACATATTTTCTTAAAATTTTATTAAAAAAATTATATTTTTAGCACATATGCATAAATGGTAAATATGGAAAAAAATCAGTGTAATAATTATTGCTAAAATGTAAACAAGTAATTTCATATATTCTTTATATCCTTTTTCGTCATTTCAAATTATAAAAGCAATTCTAACAACAACTATCCAAACATATTCAACAATTTCACAATCACTTTTCTCCTAAAATCTATTCTACTCTCAAAAGCTATTTTACGCAAATCGAGACAGAATCTATTCTCAAAACCTTGGTTTGGTTACTTCCCAAACATGCTCTAAGGCTATCTTCCAAATTCTCTTTGCTCATCATCTCTTCTCTTCATTGATGCAATTGTATAGCAATGTTAATTGGCTGACTTTGTTATTTTGTTGGGTTCATGTTATGTTTTCGGACATTGTTAAATAGCATTGTTAAATAGCCAGCCAGTGTTCCCTGAGAATGAGTTTAAAACTACGAAATAATCTCGGTGGACACATTTTTGAGACATTAAACATCAAATATGTTTATCATTAAAAAAAAATGCTAATCCAAGCTTGTCCCTTGGCAAGTTTACGCCGTTCTCCTATGTTTTGTTTTATATTAACGAGAGAAAAAACCTAGAAGGAGATTTGGGCATGCGAAGGGAAATGGCGAGAAACTTGCTTCCCCGATCCTCTACCTTCCGCTGGGCACTAGAGAAAAAAAGATTTTGCCCCATCTTTAACTATCTTCGTTCCGATCCAGTCGGAGCATTGACTTCTGCATCAACAACTGTATCCCTACCTCCACCGTCCAAGTCCTTCACTCCCTCCTCGTTTTCTACCATCGCCTCCCTCGCTCCTCCGCTGCTCTCAGTTCTGCTGTCACCCTCCCATTCCCGTCGCTTTGCCTCCGCTTCAGGTGGGTCTCCTCCTGCCTTTTTTCTTCTTCAATTCATTCTCATACAAAACATGATGAAGAATTGGGCAGCCTTTTCTACTACGTTGAATTTATTGCCACTAGTACTGAGCTTGGATGCGTCAATGTGTCGTACACTGGATTAGTGTGCGTAGTCCTGCTTGCTTATTTCCTCATTGTTATGCAACAATGTTAACCGGGTCAATTTTAAGTTCTCGATGGTCGATGGGCTTAATTACTTCAGCTTCTAAATGTTTAGAATAGCTTAAAGGATTATGTTTGCATTATGTGTCACTGTTTCAAAGTGGTTGTTATGCTATAAGTCATCCTAGAATTAGCTTTGACAGAGAGTGAGTTAACTGTGCATTTTCTAGTCGATTAAAATTATTATAAATGGTTCTGGTTATATTTCTTTAATGAATGTATTCCTTCTGAAGTCATCTTTTTCTCCCCAAATATTTTCAGGTGGTTCGAACATTGTCCATGTTAAGACAGAGGAAGAATTTAATGACGTCCTTAGCAAAGTAAAAGGTATGATATATTTTTGGGGAGTTTGAGTTGAATGACAGCTATGTTCTTTGCTTGTGTAAATGATATGATTTTGATTATTGAGCAAAGTAGAATTGAAATCTTCTTTCTTGCGAATATCTCTTATTAGATCAATCATTGCCGGCGATCTTCTATTTCACTGCAGTTTGGTGTGGACCATGTAAGTTCATCTCTCTTTCTCACTCTAGACTAAGATCTTAGCAATAAATCGTACTGAATTTTTCGTCTTAGTTATGCATGGCTGCAAGTTTTGTAAAGGGTTGCCGTATGATGACAGTCAGTAAGCGTAGAACAAACATATTTGATCTCTTATGCTAATGCGCACACATGCACAAAAAAACACATGCATATATACACTAGAAGCCACTTTGAGAGCATATTGAAATAACATCCTGATGGCAGTTACGATCAACAATAAACTAAAATTGATTATTTGGCTACTTATTCAAAGGTCTTTGGGCCATTCTCCAAAGTCAGAACTCTAACAGAGCATCTTTTGTGGTTCAATTTGCTGATTCTATAGTCAGCATTGTTGTGTTAACGTGAGTGCAGACATATTTGCTTGTTTGAACGTGATTTAAGTTTCAGGAAATCATTTTTATTTGAAATTATGTCAGAAATTAATCTGAATAACATGAATTAGTATTCCCTCACATTGCATCACATGTTTCTCTAACTCTGTATATTCTAGAAAGCAGTTCTCTCAAATTTTGTATAGGCAGGTTCATTTCTCCTGTTATCGAGGAGCTCGGTGGGAAATATCCTCATGTGACCACATATAAGATTGACATTGATCAGGTACGGACTTCATAGTATGTCTTCTGGTCTAATGCACTTTGTAACTTTTAACTTTTCACATGTAAATTGCATTCCCCCTCCCCTCGGGGAAAAAAAAGCAGCCTCTGTTTGGCTGGAGTAATGCTTGTGCCATGTCAACTTTGTTAGGCCCAATTTAGTTTAGGCATAATCAGCATTGGTGTTACTTTGCACGAGTGGCCTTTAGAAGTACTAGGTTTGGAAGAAAAATTTAGCAGGGGATCTTTCATTTTGGACATGCTGTATTGTTGAAGGTGTTCTAAACATGAGAATCTGTGAGGTCTTTCACAATTTAGTTATAATTGGTTCCCTTGGCAATCAAGGATTTGTGTTTTCCTTGAGATTACTGTGGCACTGAAAAAGAAAACGTGTGGGCTAAGTTAGTGATGATGCAATTCTTGCATAATTGATCATTGTCACCTTGGAATTTAAAGTTGTCTTTGTTAGAGAATAGAAATCCCACATCTAAAATTGATTAGAAAAATTAGAATCATATAGCTTGTGGCAATCATAACCAAGCAGCTTAAGCTATTTTGAAGTTGAAAAACTCAAAACACTATCTTCTAGGCGTGTTATTTTTTAGCATGGTTGTTTCATATGGGGGACGTGAAGCTTTGTGGCTGATTTTGCCCCTCTTATCTGTAATTGTTTCTATATTCTTGTTTTTATATCCTTCTTTGCTGATGAATACATTTATAGGAGTGAATAAAAAAGGTCCAGAGACTGTTTCCTTTGATATAAGTGAGGAGGGGATACTTGTTAGCTTCTTTTATGGTAAATATACGTTATTGGTGGATATGTAAAATTGATGCATTTAATGTGGTTTGTAAGCATAAAAAACCATCTTCTTGTAGAACGAGGCAAAAACAATTGTGCTTTTAGTTAGTATCTTTCACTTGAGTAGTATATTTTATCTTATGCTGAAAATTTTATTGCTTTGTAGCATCAATAAATTGCTGTGCATGGAATTTGCTGAAATTTATGCATTCTTCTCCTATTCATCCCAGGAAGCAATTCAAGGCGCGTTGGGAAAATTAATGATTACATCTGTGGTAAATGATCTAATGTCTCATTTTGTTGGAAAAGTACGCGTCACATTTAGAATGCAATGGTTCATTTCCTTTTACGTAACACAATTGACACCTGGAATTTTCATTACCAAATTTGTTATGAACCTTTGCTTTGCCAATGTGGACCTGCTGTTCTCGTGTGTCTCTGATTTATTTATTTCCATGCTGCAGCCAACACTTCATTTCTTTCAGAATGGAAAAAAAGCTGATGAGCTTATTGGAGCTGATGTTGGGCGTCTGAACCATATTGTGGAGAAACTTTTCAAGTAATTCCTTAGAGTTCAACTTCATTACACTTTATCAATTTGATGCATGGACTATTAGTTAGGGTGTGTTTGGGAATCCTCAAAATAACTACTTTTTGCACTTTACAAGACAAAACTTTTTTAATATATTTACCTTGTAGCACATAATCATTTAAAATAAGTCAATCCAAACACACAGTTAAAAGCACTTCAAGCGAACCCCATTGAAGTCGTGATATTGTCCTATGTTCCTGGTTTAGTTAGTTATGTATTGGCTGGTGTTGTTTTCCAGTTATCCTAGCTTTGCTTCGGCATTAAGAATGACCCGTGGTTAATCAACAGTCCAAGGAGCCGATAAACAATACACAGTTTTGGGATTAAATGGATGATTACTGTGTTATGTTTATTTAATTTATATCTTTTAAATTTTGTCGAATCCATTGATCTAACCATCATGCTGTGTTTTCCAGGAAGGACTGACCAAGATTATTGACGTGAGGATTAAATGGCTGATGCAGCGGCAGATGATAAAGCTTAACTAGTTAAACTAGATCTTTCCGGTTTCACACCTGTCCAATTTAATTTGTATTTAGGGGACCATTTTCAATTCTGGTGTTGGTGTGGAAGATAGACATTAGTAGGACATGTGTAGTTTCATATTAACTTGTTGTGGAATCGGTTGCTTTATGGCTGGGCTGTGGGTTTCTCCCTTGTCAAGGTGGTTGCATGAAGAGTTTGAATTCAAAATTTAACGATCTTTGTATTAAAAATAAAAGTTTCTCAGTAAATATCTGACTTTTCAAGTATTTATTTAATTGAGTTCAATTTAGCTTTTAGCTTGTGATTGATAATTCATTGGATATTTGCTTTTTGAGTATGGAAAGAGATTTTTAACTTAAATGCCTTGCTTAATCAATATCAATTTTTTTAAACTAATAAGGTAAATAATAATAATTGTGATTCGTTTCTTAATGTATAACACAACCCGAGCTCATGTCTTCTCTGCTTTTATGAATGATAGGATAGAGAATTTCGACTTGTAAAGCAAGGATGGATCTATAGATTATTAAATTTGTAACATGAAAGAGTTTTAAAAAAAAAACGAGTATTGTAAGATTGAAGCACTTGGAGGTAACTTTTCTTGCTGTCATTCACCTCGTTATTGTTTCATAAAACTTCACTCACATACTTATGATTGTGTAAAATCATTTAAAAAAGCTATTCCCAAACATACAACGTATTTAATGAATTATTCTATTCTTTTTCTCTGGATAATTTTTAGAAAATAAAGAAAGAAAATAATAAGTTATTTATGGCATCTCAAAAGTATAATGAAATAATTGTTGGATTAAAGTTTTATTTATAAAATATGGAAAATTTGGAGAGTAATCTCTAGTAAATAAAATATATAGGTAGTTTCATATTTTAATATTTATGATTCGAGTATAATGTAAACCGTACATAATACATATATTAACTGGCTGAAGTATATATTTATTCCTCTAAATTTTTATCAAATTTTAATTTGGTTTCTTAAGTTTAATAAATGTATTTTTAATCTCTTACCGTTTAGTTTTACTTAACAAAAAATGTTAATTCAATCATCATTCTACAATTAAATGATGTTAAAATATATTTAAATATTGATTATTTAATATACTTATTTTTATATTTTAAAATTTAATTATATTTTATCAGCATTTAATTATAGAATTACCATTTAAATTTGTGGAGTCACTATTTTCCGTCAGGTAAAACTAACGGTGTTAAAATTAAAGGATTAAAAGTATATTTTTTAAATTTAAAGAACTAAAATGAAATTAAAACTTGAGGTAAACTTAAAGAATTAAACATATACTTTAATCTATATTAACTGGATAACTAAATTGTGGCCCCATACATTTTACATATATGAGTACGATCGGCCCAAAATCCGAACCCGTATAAGAATTAAATAGATCCATCGGATGACTCATGTCTACAATAATGTTTAAAAAACTGAACCGAATCGGCCTGTTTAGACCGTAAATCAGTGAACTTGTCCTTGATTCGATCTGATTGAGTAGTTGAATTAGAGACCGGTTCAGATCAATCAAACTAGTGTTAAACCAATCAATTCACTAAACCATTGAACTGGTGGTTTGACCAGTTTGACTCTTATTTTAAAAGAAAAAATTATTTAAAAAAATTTAAAAGGTAAAAATACTAAAAAATGGTATCAGAATATGATGATATGATTCATTAAATTTTTTTTTTTAAAAAAACATGGTAATAAAATTAGTTTTAAATTTTTTGTTTTCTATTTAAACAAATTTTCACATAATGATATAAAATAAAATTAATTCATTTTATCCCAATTGTTTTTATTACTGATATTTAATTAAACTCTAAAAATTTAAAATATGGGTAAAATAAAATAATATTATAGGTTTTAACTATTAATTTTTTAAAATAAAATATATTTTACTAAATTATATTATTTCAATATAACATTTCGGCTTATCCTAATCTGAACCATTAACTCTTGAATCCGATCCGATTTTTTGATCTTTGTGTACAACGAGAAACCCTAATTCATATAGTCACTATAAAATCCCTGGGTTCAGAGCTCTGTTCGCGCCGTTCTGATTTACCACAGCTCCATCATCTAGTAAGCGCCTCCAAGACGAAAATGGTGAAGGGCCGCCAAGGAGAGCGCGTCAGGTATACCCTGAAGCCTTTGAGCGAAGCCTTTCTTTTACTTTAACTAGCTGTTTATGTATGTTGGGATCTCAGTTGGACTTTGTTCATAATTAGGTGCAATTCTTAGCTCTATTAAGAGTATTGATCGTTAGCAATGTCTTTTTCTTTTTTGTATCTCAACCTAACATCCCTCCATGTTGCTTCGCTTTGGAAGTGCTCGGAAATGTTTTAGCCGTGCACTTTTCAACCCCACGAATTTCTCGGTTATACCATTCTATTGCGGGGTAAATACTCTTCAAAGTTTAGTTGTTGCATTTTAGGTGTTGGAAGATTCTTTTCGTTTCGGGGCATCGCAACCATGATACATTTAGTTCGACTTTGTTAATCACTTAATCTTGCCAATATTGGATGTTGTAAATCCTTGAACATATTTGCATGGAGAGGTATGATAGCGGAAAAAAAAGTGATGGATCACAGGGAAATTTGTCTACTACTGGCAGGTTTAGCATAGCTGAGGCTCACCCATAACTTGTTTCATGAAAATTTTTCCCTCTTTACATAAAGTCAAAGTCACTTCACAGAACTAAGCCCTCCTATTCGGAGTTCTATATTTTTTGTGCTTCGGAATGCTTCTTATTGGTAACATTTTTTCATTAAGATAACCTTGTTCAAGTCCATGATAGGCATTAAGATAGAGTTGGTTTCTCGGCTGACTTAATTACTGCTGGAGTCAGCAACTCTCTTAATTGTCAAATTAATCATCGCTCTTAGCTCTCTGCTTTTCACACTTCCTTTTAGTTCAAATTAGTGCTAATGCTATTTCCTCCCTTGTGTATTAGACTGTACGTGAGAGGGACAATCCTCGGATACAAGAGGTAAATCTTTCTTTCCCTGGGTGTTTTCAATAAATTTTTGTGCTTCAAATATGCTATCTTGTGATCGATTGTTTTGGAACTCTGTCAGTAAGGTATTGTGACATCATAGAATGTGTTAAAAATGGTCATGATATTTTTCAGGTCTAAGTCAAACCAGTACCCTAACACCTCTCTTATTCAAATCGAGGGAGTGAACACCAAGGAAGAGGTAGCATGGTATTGCGGCAAGCGGATGGCATATATTTACAAGGCCAAGGTTAAGAAGAATGGAACCCATTACAGATGTATTTGGGGTAAGGTTACCAGGCCTCATGGTAACAGCGGTGTTGTCCGAGCAAAGTTCAAATCAAATCTTCCACCTAGATCAATGGTAATAAATCGGAAACAATGTGTTTTTGTTCTTTGAATTTTGTATGAAAATTATTGAGTTCTGGAGTTATTGTTCTTTGCAGGGAGCTAGGGTTAGAGTATTCATGTACCCAAGCAATATATGAGGTGAACCCTCTTTTATTGATGTCTATTTTTGTGTTTTAGATTTGCTTGATTCTGTTCCTCTCCCCATTTCATTCATATTTTACTTTAACTGTGTATTTTACCATTTATTGGAAATATTTGTTAATGCATTTTGTCAGTTCATGTATTAACATTCATCCTTGGCTTTCCTGTTGTGTTCATTATGAATGAATACTCAACCTTCGGTCTCAATTATAAGACACTAACTAAACTAAACTAGTACCAAAACGCATTTTCCCCCAATATTTGCCCTAAATTATTTGTTGACATTTCACCTTCTGAATCACAAATTTTTCTCATACTTTAGTTAATGAGGGTCACTTTAGGGAAGAAGGGATTAATGATCCAAAGAGTGTCTTATATTTTGAACCACCAAAGTACTCCAACCAAGGTTCTGTTATTGCATATTACTGCTTGTTCACTTTTCCCTCCATGTTTTCAGTGATATTTCTACATGTATAACAAACAACCTGATATAATGATGAATTGAAAGATTATATAAGATTATGGCCATCTCTGTTCTTTGAGGATGCATGGTAATTTATAAAGTATGGACATTAATGCAAGTAGAAGAGATGCGTTGACAATTCAAACAGAATGTGAAGGAACCTGACCTAGAACTTCATTGCTGGCCACAGGAAAAGGAACTCGTTAAAACACCTGAAAATTGGAAACATTTTATACATCTATTATGAGGTTGTGTTTTGGCTATTATGTCTTTATCAGGGGTAATAAATGTGTGGCAATGTCCAAATAAGATCCTATGCATGTTTGTGTACCTTAAATTTGTTCTTGGTCACGTGGTTGTTCTGAAAAATTGGACATGGCTGCTTGGGTTTTGATATTCGACTTTTCCGTCTTTGAAATTTCACTTGCAGGTTCACTGGATAAGATGCTTCGTAGAATTTCTTGTTGACAAGTAGTAGCACATGGAGTTTTGTTCTTTTTGTGAGCTAAATTTATCTGTCCTTTGTACTTTGGAACACCAATCAAATTTTTGTTAAGATGTTTATCATCTGTGTTGGCTTATTCTCAATGAAGATTATATGTCCGTTTCTGAAATGCGTTTTGAACTTACCACTCGTGGTTCTATAAGTTGCAACTTGCAAGCTGAGTTTGTTTTAAGTAGTTTGGTAGCGATAATAAGGAAATATTCCAATAGTGCTTGTGTTGGTAAATGGAGAGGTCTCTGATGCTTAATCATATGGCCAAGTTAAAAATAGCTACCTGGTCCAAACGTAGGTCAGATATGAAGTTAAGCATCTCACTGTCTTTTTAACAAAGGGAAAAAGCTTTAATAACGAGTGAGTATCAAGAATCTAAAGCCATTTTCTTTTTCTTTTTCTTTTTCTTTTTTTTGCCAACCTAATGTCATTTTCTTTATTAAGGACTTGTCTTTTTGTTGTTCACTTGCAATATTTTTTTGATTACTTTTTTTTTTAGGATATCATGTTCCGTCATTTGGCATTGTTTGGTTGGGGGGTTTTCTCAAGGGAAGGTTAAGGGAGGTAAACGTTGGAGTGGGGTTTTGTGTGTTTGGTTGGAAGAAATGAAGTAAAGGTGAGGGGCAATTTTTTATCCTTTTATGCTCCCTTCACCTCCTCCCACTCCCACCCTCTCCCCCGGCCGCCCCTTCAAACAAAAGTTGGGCTTTTTCGGAGGGGAGAGAAATTTTGTTTCATATTCTGACCAAATTGCCCATAGTATATTTTCATTATTTTAGTGTTGCCCTGCCTTGAGCTTTTTGTGTCAACCTTTTGCACATACACCGTCAAACAACTTTTTTCCCAATTTCGTTGTCACTTTTTGTATTCTCCCACTCTCATTCTAGTGTCATTTTATACTATAAATATATATGTTTTAATATAACTTTTATTTACAAAAGAAATATTATGAACAAAAGAAAAAAGTATAAATAAAATGATAAGGGTATAATTGTCAATTTAGAATTTGATCCCCTTATCTTTCTTTCTGAATTAAACAATAATTATTAAAATTTCTTTTTTACCTTTATTTTCTTTTCAACTAAACAAAACTTATAACCTTATCTTACCTGCTTTTAATTAATTCCACCTCTCCTTCTCTACTTTGAATCAAATAAGGTTTAAGAAGTTCAAAGCTGTGCGCACTCTCATAATTGTAACTCTTATTTCTATCACCTTCCACCAGCGTCAATGTTTCGAATCCTGGGGGGTGACAGACGCGATAATTAACGCAGCCTCCAAGAGGCTGTCCCATAGGTACCGCCTTTCCCCCGTAAGGGCTCCCCGGGTGGGATCCGGATTAGTCGGTTGCCTCGGGTTACCTGGTCCAGTTAGAAGTCCAGGGATCCAGTAAAGGGCAGTCGGATACCGGGTGGGTAAAACCAAAAAAAAAAAAAATGATTGCTTTAGGTAATCACCCAAAATCCCTTTTGTTTAATTCATATTCCCTATAATTCCCTCATTGTCTTTAACGATTTACGAATTTTTCGATCAAGATCCGACCTAGTGATTTGGAGATTAACAGCTCCAATTACGTATTTGGACCTTTAAAATTCAAACTCTTCCTCATATTCCTTGTATATATTTTTTTA
>QFDD01003646.1:0-17830 GCA_006871305.1 Vachellia collinsii
AAAAAAAAAAACTCCGCAAATTCTTAAGAAAATATCTACTACTTTTTTTTTCTACCCAATTATTAGGTAAAATCGTTGTGACATCATTCACATTCAATGACAACGGAGGCAATTGTCAGAGACTTGGAATGCCTTAAAAGTCAAATAAAGAAGCTTTACAACTTCTCTGACCAATCAATGAAGAGTTCTGTTGCGCATGACAAGTTTGACCAATCGGACGGCCCCAAAATTTAAGAGATTTTTTAATTTTTGGAAAGTTGGTTAATATCTAAATTTCTTAATATAAATATTTTCAAAGCTTAATTTTTCCTTCAAACATTCGTATAAATACCTCAAACAAAATAATCTTTTCATATTGGACCAATCAATTTCCCATATTTTCAAATTATCTTTCTTTCAACGAAATTTTTGAAGGCGTGCACAAAAGTCCCATGAAGCAGCCTGCTAGACCACAAACAATGAAATCATAGTGTGGAAGCCATTCATTTGTGAGTGTTTGGATTAAATTTTTTAAATGATTTTATGTAATTCAAAACAAATATATTAAAAAAAGTTTCATTTCTTTTTATATAAAAATATATTTTTAATTGACTTTCAGTGTTTGCGAAACAGTCACTTATAAATCAATATAAAAGAATATTGAGATGAGACAGGAGTTTATCACAGAAAAAGCATGTTGGTTTCTCTCAATTATTGTATATGTAACCGACTTCTATTCTCACCACATAACCTAATGATCTTAAGAATATATAACTCCTCTATATATAGCGATATATCATTCAACTTTACGTAAAGTTTTGTTTTAGTACCTTAATTTTATAAGGGTAAAGTAACAAATATAACACTAATCATATTTTTCAGGTGCACTTAGCACCATGATCTTTTTTAATGCAATTTTACCACTCGTGTTTTTAATTTGATACATTTTTATCCCTCCCATAACTTTTAGTCAATTCTTTTAGAGAAAATTAATATTTTTATCATCAACTTTTAACTTACTTATAATTTAGTCCCTTAAACTATTTTATGAAATTAAGTTAATAGAAAATGAGTTTTCAAGTCCCTTCAACAATTTTTCACGAAAATTCCAGAAATCAAGTTTATTTATAATAATTCATCTATTTAGGATAAAAAAAAGTCACATTTTCTTTTAGGGTTAGTTTATGGTCAAAAGAATGAAAATTTTTCACTGTATCAGAATTTCATAGAAACAATCTATATAACTCAATTTTTCATGAGAATTCTGCTATAGCAAAAAGCCAAACAGATTCATAACTCTGTACAAAATTCACAAAGCCATCGAATTTCTATTTCAATTGTCCCTCAAAAATTTAATAACTTTTGTGCATCTTTGCTATGGCAAATTGCAATGAAAGGATGACATCTTCCTCAAATTTGTGCCCATCTTAAACTTACAAAATTACAACAATACATAACATATTGAATATTCAAAACATAAAGGAAACACATTACAATCAGTGAATCTGGCGACTGACATATTATCCAAATACTATGGAGAAGTTGTAATTAGCACTGAGTGAAGGGTAAACAAGCACAACACATTTCATTATTTAGATTTAACAATTGATAGAAGAGACAAAGGCATACCTTGACATGGGAATATTCGTCGGACGGCGAATGCTCCGGTGAAGATGAGCTTCTATTCACCAAATGGAAGCGTTTCAATTTTTGGATGAAGACAATGTTCTAACTTTATATGGAGGTGTTATCGAGCACGAGAGCAGCAGCACAAGAGCAATAGCAAATTGAGGCTTCCTTCCAGCAACTGATAAGCGAAAGCGACGGTTTGAACCACCGAATGCGAGGCTTCTAGCAACTAAACCGGGCAAGCTTTGAGGCGAACACAATGGCACTAGGGAACGTGAGGCTTCCAGGCAAGCACCGAGAAGACATGAAGTAAAGTGGCGACGTCACGAGGGCTCTGGTCTGTGAAGGTCTGGGGCAGAGTGGCAAGGATGAGGGGTACTGGGGTCTGGTCCGTGCGTGAAGGGCTGATGGCTAGCGTAGGGTTCTTGGAAGTGTTTGCATGAGTCCTTTCAATACTTGAGTATCATAATCAATACTTGAGTGCTGTCATTCATTTAAAAGCTAATACTTGCATCCATACTCGAGTGCTCTTGAGAGTATTCTTCTTTTTGGCTCGATACTCAAGTACTAATTCTCACACTCGAGTATTGTGATGAATACACTTCTTCATACTCGAATGTGCTTGAAAGTGTTGAGTTTTAAATATAATTTTGAAGTCATTACTCGAATAATTTATACTAATACTCGAATATCAAGCAATACTCTTACTGATACTAGAGTATTGATAAAAAGTATTGAGTATAAAACTTTATTTTCTACAATAGTACTCGAGTATGCAAGATCATACTCGAGAATTCTTTTTAAAACATTTTCTAAATTTTAAATCTTGCAAAACACAAAGTTCATTTGTTATTATCAAAACCTAGACATCAACACTTAAACGGTATCAGAGCTTAAGTTTTTATTTCCTAGGCTGGAATGATAACTTTCTTTTTCCGCAGATATATAATTTATTGTTCTTTGTCACTATTACTGTTATATGCTTCTAAAATTCATTATTGCTCTCCTCGTGATTATATGTTTTGAGATGTGCTTCTCATAAATTTGCAGATCAAATTTTTTCGATAACTACCTTTTTCGATTTGAGATTAAATTACAAGAAAACCTAAGATTTATTCAATGAAACTATTGAGAAGGTATGAAATAGGGAAAATACAGAATTTTCAAAACCCAAAAACATAAGAGAACACTATTGGAAAAGGAAAAACACCACATAATTTCATTTTTGAAGTTTAAGGGATTGAATCACGGAAAATAGCATGTTTTTGTCCACAAAACTAGTTCTATTGGGTAGATCTCAAAAAAAACAAAAAAGAAAGAGGAAGAAAGTGACACCATGAATGCATAAAATGGAGGTCGGACAATGAAGTTACGGAGGAGAGAAATTGTTTGGTCCGATGGACCAAGTTCACATGCTGACGCTATTGCAAAAGGATAAAATTACGTTCTTCTTTCATGTTTATTTTCAAACACAAGACATGATATGGTCATTAAAATGAGAGGGGAGACCCTCTCACATCCATTTTAAGATAAATGAACGTGAGAGGGGGTCTCTTTGGAGTCCCACATTGGATAGATGTGGAGGGGTCCTAGGCGATATAAGCGGGGCACTGCACACCCTGTACAACCGGTTTTGCGGGTAAAGGGTAATAGCCCCGTGACATAGTGTCGTGCACTCCATTTTCCCTCCTTCTCTACTTTCTCACCATGTGCTCTCATCTCTCTTTTTCTTCATTGGCATTCTCACATCTCCTTCTTCAAGTAACTCTCGACGTCTCTCCTTTATTTTCTCGCAAGCTCGTCATGTCCTACTTCTTGATTCCATCAAGTTCGTCACGTCCTTCTTCTTCTAGAAATAATTTCAAAAGAGGTAATTCTCCCTTTATGTTTTTTGATTTCAAATTTAAGTAACTGCACATGTAATATATGGAATGTGGAAGTCAATTTCTGAATAGTGGAATAACTCCCGAAAGAATTCTTTTAGGCTCTCACCTCTCTCTTGGTGCCATTTGTTATGTAACGTAATCAAAGTTAATCTCGGTGTTACGATTCTCGTATGGGTATTCAATGTGTCGGTCAAATCCCAAATACGCCCAAAAACCTTCAAATCATAATCTCATTAACAACAAAATTAACAGTAACATTATAAATGTTGACAAAACATATTAAATTTAATTTTATAAATAACAATGGTTGCTACAAAAGTCATCATTTGCTACGTAGTCATGAATAATTGAAGAATTTGATACGAATGAATATTAAAAACTTGATATAAATTTTTTTCTATTTCAAAATACTTTGACCTAAAAATTACTACTGATCAATAAAAGGTTATTTGAGAAAAATATAATAAATGTGAGAGATAAAATATTCGATTGTATCATGATCTTTATATTTATTATCAAAGTTTACTCCTCAATTAGCTTTTACATTCAAGATTGAGGATTGAGAGATTTCACAAAACAGCTGGTGGACAACCTTTATCCCCAACAACTTTGGTGCACATATCAATCGTTTATCATATTAGTTTATGAGTGCTCCACTTTTTATTTTCACCCTCCCTCATCATTGTTGTAGGAGACATAATGCTTCAATATTTATTATCCTTACAAAATTTTAGAACTAAAACAGAAATTATTGTATCAAAAAGCAATCTAAACCACCGTCGAACTCTTGAATCGATTGGTTGTGAATCGTTTCAACTTAATATAAAATCGCGATAGTTACTCAAAGTAGCGAGATTTCCTCCACTATACACCGACGTTCCTGCAAAAAGGATTAGTCGATGGCTAAATAACACCAAATAGCCTTCCTCCAGGAACTCAGATAAGCATACAGATTATGAGCGCGACGCTTTTGAATAGCCAATAGACTGGTAAAGCACTTGATCCACTGGGTGAGAACGAGGAGAGAGAGGAGGGGTGAGAAGGGACGCTCACGATGTAAAACATGTTTGGTAGTGGCTTCTAAACACACTCTTACAGAAGTTGAGATAAAACTCCTCTCATACATTTACCTCGGATTGCATACAATCACTTTGCAAAAATTATTTTTAAACATGCTCCTAAAAGCACATTGGAGAGAGAGGGGAAGGTGAGAATTTTTTCCGGTGAAGGTGTCACAATCCATTCCATTGCTTTTTTTTTTTATATATTTTCAGACAAAGAAACAAATTATATTTTCACTACTACACTATTTACTACTTACTACACTATTTACTATTTAATAGGGTGATGAAGAATCAAATTATTACTGTATTTTTTCCTTTTTCTACTTTTTCCTAGTGCAGGCGGGATAACTCCAAAAACCTACGGGATTTTTGGTACCAATTGGGCCCTCCCTTCACTAGCTCGTAAGGAGTTTTACTCGTAGCACTTGGTGGTAGGACCCACAGACCAAAAAGTAATAGCCATTTGCCACATACCAAAAAGTAATTGGCATTTTTGCTCCATTTTACAAAATATGTGCATTTTTATATCAAAAAAATTTATAAAATCATACACGAGAGAAGTTTACGAGCATTTTTACCCATAAAAGCCTGATACACGGCTTTTCCCCCCATACGTTGCAAACAATAATTTTAATTACTGAAATGCTACATTGTGTAAATTATTTACCCATATACTACATTTAAAATCGGCCTTGTGGAGGGTGAGAATGAAATTACACGAAACTCGTCCACCTAGTGGACGAGTTTTGGGGTGGGGGCCCAGAACTCGCCCACCTGCTGGGCGAGTTCCAGTTTTGGACCCCACCTCTTCCCAACTTTTAACAATAATATTTTAAAAATTTAAATTGAATTAATAAAGGAAAAAAAATATTTTATATTTTTTGATTGATAAAAAAAATATATGAATTCAATGAAATTAGTGAGATGGAAGGGTAGATATTATAGCTAACTTTGGATTAGACGAATTATCGGAAAACTTTATACACTACAATACAAATAGTACAAAACTTTATACACCACAATATGAATTATGTAAAACGCTTGAACAAGCTTTAATGTCCTTTTCCTCTGTCCACTTTACCTGATAATGGAAGATGAGATGATTAGATTAAAGAAATGAATAATAATATTCAATAATTAAAAGAAATAAAACAAAGAAAATAAATATATAAAGAATAAGAGATTAAAAAAGTTAAAAAATATAATGGTTTGAAAAAGGGAGAACACTCTTACCGCATAACCAGTAACACCACTAATTCGTTGTATCTATCGTCGTGTATGTTTCCAATACCATTGCATTTACTCCGACGTTCTATCATATTCAGTATTTATCAGGTAGAGCGGACAAAGGAAAATGACATTAAAGCTTGTTCAAGCATTTGACATAATTCATATTGTGGTGTATAAAGTTTTGTACTATTCATATTGTAGTGTATAAAGTTTTTCGATAATTCGTCTAATCCAAAGCTAGCTATAATGTCTACCCTTCCATCCCATTAATTTCATTGAATTCATATATTTTTTTTATCAATCAAAAAATATAAAATATTTTTTCTTTTATTAATTCAATTTAAATTTTTAAAATATTATTGTTAAAAGTCTGGAAGAGGTGGGGCCCAAAACTGGAACTCGCCCACCTGCTGGGCGAGATCGTGTAATTTCATTCTCACCCTCCATAAAATTGATTTTAAATATAGTATATGAGTAAATAATTTACACAATGTAACATTTCAGTAATTAAAATTACTGTTTGCAACGCCCGGGAAAAGCCCCTAATACACTGACATAGAGAAACACACTCTCATTGAGAAAGATCTACCAGTACTCCTAATTCAAGCTTTGAAAATCCCAACGCTGTTTGAATAATCAAAGCATCCAAATCAAATCAAGTCTACATTTTTAGAATCTTCAGCATCACGGCATCCTCTCCTTTTATCTATTTAAATATGTTTTTCATTTTAAGAATTCTGGCTTTACTATTATACAACTACGCGGTTAAAATTGGATAAAAACAATAAATATGTTAAAGAAGATTTTTTAAAAAAATATACCTTTATTTATAAGAATAATGTGCATGAGAGAGAATAAATGAGAAAAAATATTAGCGATATATATATAATTAATTGCAGTAAAAATGAAATAACTGCAATTCATTTTTAAACAAAATCAAATTGTTGATCATATTTAGCAATTAGAACCACCTATATAAAAGATAATATTGTTTATAAATAGAATTGGAAATAGTATCTTATAAAAAAAAGAAATGAAAAGAGTAAATAAATGTTTTTATTAATTTATATTTTAGCGATGGAATTTGAATCCAGCTACAATCTCTTCAACATCACCATCAACAAGGTTTAACTATAAGCTACATCCCCAATTAAATTAATGATTGAATTTTCGCTTAAAATAATACCCACATTTAATAGCTAATATTACTTTAAAAAGAGAAATATACATGTACTTTTTGCTCAAAAAAGAAAAGAAGAAAGTTACATATACTTAAAAAAAACTACTCCCAACAAATTAATATCAATAACACAGTACAAATACCATTAAGGTTGACATAGAATCTCTAATTACCTTCTAATTAATCGTAGACAAAGTACGTGAAAAAAAAAATCTCAGTTCAAGATAAAGTAATTTTAAAAAAGAAAATAAAACATGAAGAAGAGAAAAGGTCGCAATTACAGTTCCGTTGTGGGCGACGGAGTATGAGCATTCGGTTCGATTCTTTTCAACTGAATCCCCTGTTTATGTGATTCATCTTCGTAGGCGTAGGCAAATCCTCCGTGTCGGGTCAGATCCATACCCGCCAACTCGTCCTCCGCTGAGATCCGTAACAGTTTGAGCTTATGAAGAATGAAGAAGAGTGTACCCATGGTGGCGCTGACCCACCCGACTATCACCAGAATCTGGATCACGTGAGCACCTAACAGCCTTCCTCCACCACCCATGAACAACCCGTGTGGCCGACTCGCTTTACCCGGATACACCTGATCCACATACTCCCCTTTGGCGAACAACGCCGTGAAGATTATCCCCCACGCGCCGCAGCCGCCATGAAGTTGTGCCGCCTCCAGTGGGTCGTCGAACCTCAACTTCTCCGCCAGTTTGTTGCAACTGATCAGAACCGCCGCCGCCACGACACCGCAGATAATTGCAGCCCATGGCTCCACAACGGAGCACCCGGATGTGATGGCGGCGAATCCGCCCAGCAAACCATTGCAGACGTCCGTCACGTTCCAGTGGCCGGAGAGGACTCGCTTGCCGAAGAGAGTGGTTAATGCAGCGGAGCAACCGGCTAGTGTGGTTGTCACGGCGGTTCGGCCCACCGCACTCCACTGGCCGTAGTAGCTTCCGGATTCGTAAGAGCTGAGAATCTTTGTGAATGAACCTGGATTGAATCCGTACCATCCAAACCAGAGCAAGAAAGTTCCGAGAACGACGAGCGTGGCACTGTGTCCACGAAGAGCTATGGGTCTACCTGTATGATCGAATCTGCCAATTCTGGGACCTTCGATCAGAGCACCCCACAAACCAGCAATACCGCCGACGAGGTGAACCACACCGGAACCGGCGAAATCTATCACTCCGGTACCGAAAAGTAAGTTGGAAAAGTTGGTCGGACTGGCCCAACCGTCTGCAGACCAGAACCAGTGAGACACGACGGGATAAACGAAGCCAGTTAAGAACGATGAGTAGATGAGATACGCCACGAACTGTGTTCTCTCGGCGATGGAGCCGCTGGTGATTCCGGCGGCCGCGATGGCAAAAGCCCACTGATAAAGGAAGTAGCTATAGTCAAAGCTTGAATCTGGGATGTCTTTAAGACCAAAAAAGTGGCGGCCGATGAAGCCATTAGAGGGAGCTCCAAAGGCGAAAGCGAAACCAAAGAGGTAGTAGAAGAGACCACCAGTGGCGGCGTCGAGGACGTTGGTGAGCATGATGTTCATACTGTTCTTGGCGCGAACAGAGCCAGCGCAGAGCATAGCGAAGCCAAGTTGCATGGCGAAAACCAGGTAGGCAGAGTTGAGGAGGTAGGTGCTGTCGACGGCGAAGGCGGTGTCGGAGAACTTGTTGGTGACGGCGGTGAATCTGTCACAGATGAAGCTGGCGGCGTCACCGGCATTGGTTGTGTTGGCGCCAAATAACTGGGCCAGTTGTGCCGCCGAGCATTCCGGCAAAGCCATTGTTGAGTGAATCTAAGTCAGAACTATGGCAAAAAAATAGTCACAGGGAGAGAGATTTTAGAGAGAGCGAGAAGCAACTTGGAGAGAAGCAGCGAGGAAGGAGGCTGTGCAGAATATATAGAGAAGATGATATAATAATAGCCATTTCTTATAATGGTAAAGAAGACAACTTTGGTTGGCTGATAGTGTGAAAACGCTTAAAATTATAAAATACTAGTATATTTTAGATTCCAAAATGGAATCTAAGAAATTAGATTCGAAAAATTTCTCTCATCGATCCAAGTTTGTCAAAAGTAAATTGATATATCAACGCATTCTAATAAAACATAATGCATTAATTGAATGGATTTGTGAGGTAGTATGTTTTTCTTTCAATTTTTTCGGCCTTTTTTTACCTAAAATGTTACCAACTCCTTCTTTTCTTTATATAAAAATCACATAACTAATTATTAAATATTAAAAAAATTATTAAATGAGTTATTTGTAATAAATATATATTGATTTTCTTAAAATGTTATTTTTATTCATTTGCATTATAACTAGGTCTAATAAAAACCCCTTTACAACATTGTAAAATGTAAAACTAATATGTATACTTTGAAGAAAAAAAATCACAAATTTAAAAGATAAAGTAAATTTAGATCTTAGATTAAAAACTAGATAAAACCCTTGTTTAACTTTTCTAAGTAGGATAGGAGGTAGAAAGAGGGTTTGAATCTTAATTTTGACCTATATATAGAACTTTATTCATAATGAATTAGCCTTAATAATACATTAGGTTTTTTTAAAAAAGTTACCATTCACATTTCTAAAGCTATAATTTGATGTTTTTAATTTATTAATTTAGTTATGTTTATTGAGAGAAAGTGGTAATGTTAACAATATGCAATAAAAAATTTAAGTACAATTTGAACTATTTTTGGAAAAAGAAAGAAAGATTAACAAAATTTGGAATAAAAGAATTAATTATTTTTTAAAATTCGTTCACAAAGTCGAATATATTAACATTTTCATAAATAAATGTATTTCTTATTTCTGACCTATATATATATATAGAATTTTTTGCTTCAATTTTTTTCATATAATAAAAGTTACAAAGTATCAAGAAATATTTGCTACTTTTAAGGTAACACATCATTTATATCATTTATACCATGTTCAATAAAATGAAATATCAAATCCATAAAATGAATAATTGAAATATTTTTTGTAAACAGAATATCAAATGATGAATATTACGGAAGTTTGTGAATACTTCTCAAAAAGCATCTAGTTGGCCGTACGAGAGTGAGAACAAATTGATGGTAATGATTAATTAAAATATGAAAGAAGCATTGATTGGGCTTGTGTGTGTGTGGAGGACCAAGACTTTTCAATGTTGTAACATTTGATTGCTTACGAAACAGCGACTTTAGGTTGTGGTCCCATAACGCTTGAGAAGTCTATATATATAAAGTCAGTAATTGACTTCATAAATTTTTATATTAAAAAAATTAAAAATCATTTTTGAAATATTAAAGTTGCCGTTGAATTGTTGGTTTCTTAATTTTTTTTTTTTATTTTTAACAACGAATTTCTTATTAAATTAGAGTGCGTATGACGTTGAATTGTTGGTTTCTTAATTTTGTTTTTTTATTTTTAACAACGAATTTCTTATTAAATTAGAGTGTGTATGATATACTTAATACTCCTTCAGTCCTTCGGATCTTTTTAATTTTATATAAGAGATGATGAATACCTTGTTTTTTTTAATAATAAAGACAATGTAGGTTGAACAAAAAAATAATAAGAAAATGTATTTAAAATTAATTGAATTAATAAATATGTTAAAAGTATAATTTTTTTATAAAAATACCCACATTTAATAATTAGTTGATGCCTTTTGATAATTAATCTCATTAATAAATATTTATCTGGTCCTATTTATAATTCACTTACCATATATTTGATACTGACCAAAAATAACCTTAAACCTCAATTTTCAATTGTGTTAATATTTGATATACAATATACCCATGAAAATAAAATTAACATAATAATTAATGGAGGTTATAATTGTATATTTTGAGGCAAAAAAAAGTTATAATTGTATATTTATATGTCTATCCTCCATATAAATAGGACTAAAACAAACCTTTCATGTAAATAGGAACAGAGGGTGCTCTTTTTACTGAGGATATAACAGAAAATTAAAAAAAAAATGATCGAGCCAAGATCTTGTTTCTTAAAAATAGGATAAAAAAACTTTAAAGGAAATATTCTCTTATAAAAATAATCCAATTGCAGTAATAATGTGTGGTCAATAGTTTCTTTCCATATTTTTTATATTATATATAATATATTACTACGACTTATATTACATAATACCTTTTTCATATATAATAAATATAGCTGAGCTACGCGCCAGTACGTCTGTTTATAATTGGATCTATTTTGATTTTCCACATTTCAAGTTTCAAATGCAATTTTTGTTCAGTTAAAAAAAAGTAAAAAAAACAAATGCAATTTTTGCTGGGAGTTTGAAGAATTTTAATTATTTTAATATATAAGTTTTACGTCAATATGACATCAGCTATGAACCACTTGGCCTCTTTTTAATTTCTTTAAGATAAAATTTACATGGTTCTCAACCTTTCACAATTAAAGCTTCTTGTCGCCAACTTTGACTTCGATCACTCATTGGTTTTTGTTTTCAAAATATCTCTTCACGCCTTCCTTTTTTACAAAAAAATTTAATTTTTTCATTTTTAAAATTTTAACCCAATTATATCTTAATTTTTGAATTTTGACTTTATGTAATTTAGACTTTTTTAGATTCAATAGTAACTGTAATTCAATTTTAACACATTATAACTCAATCTCTTTAGTGTTAACTATTTATAATTTAGTCCCTGACATTATATATGTGATTTTATTTTCTAAAATATAGGGACTAAATTATAAAATAATTAAAACTATAGGAATTGAGTTTCAATGAATTAATATTAAGGAATGAAGTTATAATCGAGTTAAAAGTATATAAACTAAATTGAATTAAGTCAAAATTTGTGAATTGACTTACTATTGTGTCAAAAGCATAAGGATTGAAAAACTAATTTTACCCTTATTTTTCTAGCACTCTTTAATTTTAATTTGTAGAGGTTTGCAAAAAGCTTAATGTATTTTTGTCCGATTATTTTTCTATAATATATTTTATTCTGTTGAAGAAGTACATATTATCTTTTTCTAAAATAAATATACAGTACACGTTTTGATAAGTAAACACAGCATGCGGTTTTTTTACTCAAGTACGTTAAAAGTAAAAAAAATACTAAAATGCTACATTTCAAATAATATTTATCATAATATTACAATTAAACTCCTTCTTAACTTAAACAAGTTCAAAATTGTATGCAAACTCGTTCACGCTTTTGCAAATATTTAAATAAAAAAATTATTTGTGTTGCCTTTAGCCTGCGTGCGTCTGCGTCTGTCCCTTCAATCATCCATCCAATTACTCACTCCTTCCTTATATCCTTTCCCAATGTTACGTTGCCTCCTTCACTCTTACCCTTCCCACCTTTTTCATTTTCTCATCTCTCTCCTTCACATGTAGTTGTATTTATTTTGTGAAGATACTTGACATTTTTTTTAGTTCCATGTAGTTGTATTTATTTTAGAAGTATTTGGTATGATAATAAGGTATTTTTTTTTGAAAAAACAAACAATCAGTAAATATGAGATTTATGTGTTTAATGGAATTATTAATTTTATTATCAGCATTTATATATTAAAAATTAAAAATTTAGTAAAACACATGCAAATCATGCCCTAAGATAAATTTATCTATTTATTTGTTATTTTTTAGTTATGATGTACGTTCCTAATTATAAAAGTAAACCCTTTAGAAAGCATATAAAAATATTTTAACATATACAACTGATGTGGTTGCAGGTTTTCAATATTCATGAATTAAAAATGGTAAAGGATCAGTAAAGATATCTTTTATCTTTTTTAAAAAGAGCTACTAACATAATAAATTTTATTTGGATGTAAAAATAGTCATAAATTTCATTTTAGAAAATCACTGTCATCTTTTCAATACTATATCACATGATCAAATTTATGTGTAATTTTTCTAAATGAAAATATATCGCTTCTACATTTGAATTCAATACCCATCTATAATAAAGTTGATTTTTTTTTAAATTTTTAACTGTCAATTGCATCAATTTTTTTAACAAAAATGACTGGTGTAGAGAAAAAATAATGCTTGCTTTTATCCTCCTGATTTTGGACATTGGAGTTCGATGGTTGGGAGGTGTGAAGGAGAGAGATGAGAAAATGAAAAAAGTGGGAAGGGTAAGAGTGAAGGAGGCAACGTAACATTGGGAAAGGAGAAAAAGAAGGAGTGAGTGATTGGATGGATGATTTAAGGGACAGACGCAGGTTAGAGGCAACACAAATAATTTTTTTTTTAAATATTTGCAAACTCGTTATTATTTTCAATTTTGAACTTGTTCAGATCAAGAACGCGTTTGATTGTAGTATTGTGATAAATATTTTTTGAAATGTATCATTTTAGTTTTTTTTTTTACTGTTTAACGTACTTGTGTAAAAAAACCCACAGCATGCAAAGCACGATGTTAAGAGAATAAAATATGGCAGAAAATAATAAATAAAAATATATTACATTACCAAATATCTACTCACACAATGTATCTGTTAATATAAAAATCAGTTAATTTTTTTTCAGGTGATTGAAAAAATTAAATTATTATTTTAAATTATTTATAATTCCAATTTTTTAAAACTATTTTATTCTATATTATCAAAATGATAAAAATAAATAAATACTTTTAAATAATGTATTTATATTTTTTAAATTTTTCAAAAAAAAAAAAAATCAAATGGCACGTATATTAAAAACCGCACGTATCTTCCAATTCACTGATCCAAAGTAATAAATGTTAGATTCTAAAATATAGATTCACCAAGACATTATTGGCTCTTTATGAGTAAAACCTAACTCGGGCCGTCGTTTAGATCGGTAAAACGGTGAATCAGTCACTAATTAATTTGATAAACAGATTGAATTTTGTTTTTTTTTTCCTTCCTGACTGATCATAAAACGTCATTTTGACTTTTGACTATAAAAATAACAGTTTGTTATATTTATGTTTTAGTAATTTTGTTTTGTTGATTTTTTACTTGTTTATTTATAAATACACATATTGATTAATATCGTTTAATATTACTCTTCTTAGGATTATATATATATTTATGTATTTTAATTAAATTCCACCACTATTGTACCATTTACCCTGAATTACTGTAGCAGCTAGTTTAATAAGCAGTTTGATTTCCAGTAGCTTGAATATTCTAATAAAGCAATAAATATTTTAATTTTTTAAGTCTTAAAAAATACATAACTTACATGTTCTTCTCCCAACAACTTATTGTTTTTTTTTTGGGCCAATTCTTCCAACAACTTCAACTACAAGAGACGGCAACTTTGACTCTGCCATCAAGGGATGGAAGAAGTGCGGATCATTGGCTTTTATTATGTTTTTTTATTTTTTGGAAGAAAGTGGGGTAATAATAGGAATTTAACTTTTAAGTATTTAGAAATTAAAAACGGGTCATGTAATCCGAGGAGTTTTTTCAAAGGTAATATTGGCAATATTGATTTAAAAATTTTGAAAATGAAGCAATGTTGTCCTTTATTTTTAAAAGTATTAACAGTTAATGGAAGTTTTTTTAATAATAGTAATATTGACATAAGATATATTATATCATTATACATAGGTATTATTGTCAGGGTTACATTTACCTATTTTTTCTTTGTATGTTTTCTCAAACCGACCATTAATGCATTTTTGGAAGCATTAATTCAATATCCTTATTTTTGTCTTTGTTTAACAACTACTTGCAATTAAAAAATTATTAAGATCTTTAACCAAAAAAATATTTATTAATATGCTGGTTTGCCGCAGAAGCTAATTATTTATTAAAATGATTATTCCGAAATGAAATCTCAAGAAGAAATTAATAGATGCACGAAGCTAGCATCCCAAAGTTGTAAAATATTTAGCTTCCATGTGACAGCTTATGGAGAAACTTTTGACAATCCCTTCATTAAAAGGGTAGGAAAAAGAAGAAGAAGAAGAAGAAATAAAGATTCTGCACAGTTGTGGAGTTATGAAGTTCACATTTTCATTCCATATTTTTTATAAGCAACATTTTTTATATAAGTTGGGTATTTTTATAAATAAAAATTCATGTTTATCTAACAATTTAATGCATTTTTTTAATTTTTTATTTTCAATTAATTATACGTCTATTTCCACAAATAAGGGCGTATTTGAATAGTTTTTAGTTGAATAAGAATTTGAGTATTATCAAGACATAAATTACTTCCTATGATTCACCAAAAATAAAAAAAAATAAACTACTTCGTATGGTATCTATGGTTGGAGTCTAAAGGAACCGTTATTTTCTTAAAATCTTAACTACATTAATCATTTTCATCTTTATTTTTTCTATTGGGTTATTGGGCTTGTGGAAATGTATTTTCTTAATTTTTAGGGCATGTCAACTTTTGAGACACAACATTAAAAGCCATTTTAGAATTCCATGTGATTGGGTTCTAGATTCTTTGGTTGCCATAATAATTTAATGCTTCATCCCAACATCATAATGCTTCATCACGCCAATCCATCAACTTTCCTTGGCTCCATCAAACACCACTTTGTTAGAGTATTAAGAAATTATGTTTATGCAAGTTGAAATAAAATTCCTCTCATACACTTATCTTATAAATCATAAATCACATTGGAAAAGTAGTTTCTACCACTAATCCAAACATTACAATCCTAATGCATTCTCATATATCCAATGGCCGGTCCGGTGTAGTTTAATTACATGAAAGGGAATTATATGCAATCTTAATACATTATATTAATCATATTGTTTGGTTATCATAATAATTTAATTGAATATAATTTTGATGACAACTCGTATTGCAGTAAATATGGATTATAGCCTATATAAATGAACAAGTACATATTTATACATTTTATAAATTAATATTTAGACATTAATATCATTAAATTTTTTAGTTGCAATAGAGTTAATTTTTTTAATTTTTTATAGATATATAAAATGTGAATTTTGTTTTTATAATAAATTAGATACCGGGTGGCGCAACCCAAAATATCCTGATGTAATTTTTATTGCCTTATATATTTATTTATTGATAATGGGAAATAAATGAAAACTAAATATGGAAAAATGATGTTTTTATTTTTAAAAAAATGATGTGTAGTGTGCATGCAATGATACAAGTGAAGAGAAACACATTTTTATCAAGTGATGTTTGACTGAATAGAAAATAATTGAAAATAATTTAAATGTAAAGCATTTAAATCCCATGATGTAATCAAAAGAGAGAAAAAATATATAATAGAGGCATTTTATTTTATACCTTTTCGTCGTAGTTGCATAAAGGGAATAAATTATAACATATCTTATATATATTTTTTGTTAATGAATTTTAAAATTGGATGTGCCGATCCATATATCTCTGAAACATGGTACTACAGCTCATTGGAGGTGTAGTACTATGCTGCCATAAAAAAATTCATTTGTTAAAAAATAATTATTCACTAATTAATAATCATTTTTGCCATAAAAAATAAATACATTTATTGGCAAGATAGTGAAAGGCAATTTTTTTAAAAATTTTTGGAGTAGAATGATAACCATTTTTATTAATAGAAGTCAACCTTTAATTTTAAAGTTTTCACAGAGAGAGAGAGAGCTCTTGTTCTATATACTAGTATAAGAGAATTTTTAGGAATAGTATATTTTTATTTTATAAAAGATGCTAATAATCTGTTTGAAATTTTTAATATTTTTTATTTTTATATACATTAATTATTCTATTTGCTCGTTCCTTTCTCGCTCCCTCTCAAAAAATAAGTTTTTTTTTATAAAAAAAATTAAGTTATGTTTGTACATGTTTATTATCTTTAACAAATTTTTTCATTCACTTATTTATATTTTTTAAAAAGAATAAGAGTGATTAGTGTTTAAAATTTGAACTCAACACTTCCGTTTAATAGCCGTTGGTTGTCATTGTACGTTAAGTACATAATCGTAGAAGTTTTCAAGTATGGATAATGTCAACGATTAGTTTTTTTTTTTTTAATTGTACAGAAAGAAGAGATATTTATTAGAGCAAGTTTCATTTTTTTTTTAATTTCAACGATTAGAATAAAGTGTGAGTGTCCCTTCGGTGTGAATGTCAACGGTTAGGAATTTCAACGAACTCGGCTGAAATTAATTATACCTATTTATTAGAATCATTTACATATTTTTAATTGTATAAATAGTGTATGAATTTTTTATTTTTTAAAAAAATATAAAACATAATCAAAAGGAGTAATTCATTCATCATAATCTTGCAATGCATGCTGACATATTTTTTTTTAGTATAGGCAACCTCATACTTAAGACAATTATGTTTGAAGTATTGTCAGATATTAAATATAAGTGCATCTTTCAATAGAGATACAAACATTAATTCATCATGTTGTAAGGCATCATTAATACAAAGTTTTATTAAAAAAGTATTACATGGAGCTTGATAAATGTGTCATATTATATATGATTTATTCATTATACAATTTGTTAAACTTTGAGTTAATATTATTATTGATCTTTACAATTTGATCGAATTTTAGTTTTGATCGTTGTAATTTAAAATAATTAATTTTAATTGCTATGGTTTCATAAAAATATTTAGTCTAGTTTAAGTAAATTAAATGCAGACCAAATATTTATTAAACCATAAGGATATTAAATTTAGTCAAGTCAAACAATTGGAAGTTTCAATGAATTCAATGGGAAGATTTTTTTTTTAAATGCGTCATGTTTTGGAAGCCATGTTTTGTCTATAATCCGAGCTAAGGCATACTGAACCAAATAGGTATACTGTTATTCATTAATATTTTTTTTCTATTTATAAAATTAATTGAAATGATTTACCCTCATTAGAAATAACTACATTCAATATATAAATAAAATCTTATATTTA